>QGSO01000216.1:296827-459166 GCA_011037825.1 Carya cathayensis | reverse complement strand
TGGCAGCGAGCAAAGGGGACTGGGATCGTCCCCTGCATTCCCGTCCCCTTCGTTCCCCATAACATCCCCTTCATTCCCCATATCGGTAAAAGGTACTAATAAACCTGACCCTTGTACTACCTCCACTTCTTCCTCCTCTTCAGGGCCGAGTTCAACCTCTTCCTCAAGAGTGCATAGAACCCTGGAAGAAAATTCCAATGATTCCTTCAGGGCTGTACACCGTTCGCCGATGTTGCCGGAAGGTCCGCCGGATTCCGTCGGCAGTGTCTGCGATGCCGGCAGGATTGCCGGCGAGGATACCGGCAGGATATGGTTGATGGTGTCTGTAGAGGGGTCTCGGGACCGAGATGAGGAGCCGTGTGCCTGCCGGGTCGCGGGCTCGACCCAATTGGGAGAGCCGGCCTGAGCCCGTGGGCTTAAAGCCCTGGAAGGTGGGCTCGAGGGCTCATTTGCAAGCACCTGGGTCTCGGGCACGACTCGAGTGGGGGAACCCAGGTTTCAGACCTGAGGGATGGCTTGAGCCCGTGGGCTCAAAGCCCGTGTCTGGGGGGGCTGAGGATTAACCCATAGCGGGCTCTGAGGCCTGTTTAGCCCAGTAGCGATCAAAGGCCCTGACCAATTGCTTACTAAGCCCTCGTTACTTTCACTTATATTTGCTCTTGACTGGGGTGCTTCAGTCGTGTACTCCTTACCCCGTCCCATCGCCATGCCGAGTCCCAGGTCTACTTTTTTCATCAAAGTAGCAATTACTTGGAGAACACCCGAAAGGTTAGCCTTCACATCCCAGAACACCCCTTCAATATCTCCTAGCTTTGTACCACTGTCAGAAAATCCTTCCAAAACCACTGGGCTAGGACTAAGCTTGTCTTGCATCCCCTCCATGACAGGGCTACACTCTGCCTCTGCACCAGACAAAATCGCGGTGTAAGAGGACGGCGACGTGACAGACGGCCTGAGACCTAGTACCCCGACCTGGTTTGGAGCTTCTGAGCACACAACCTCACGCTCGACCACTTTTTTAAGGTTGTAAGCAAACCCCTCCCATCCACAACTCTCAGCGCCTTCAGGGATGATCAGCGAACCTCTTCTTCTGCCGTTAATGAACTCCTCCAGGGGGAGATAGCAGCCCCTTGCATTTCGGAGGAGTTGGAGAGTGAGAAACCCATTACCGATCCTCATTTTTCTAAAAAAATTCTCACGCCATCTGGTCTCGGTGGCTGCCACCACCATTTTCGCTACGCACGAAGCTGTTGATCCACTAATGAGGAGATAAAGGGCCATGCGTCTGCTTTTCTCAAGAATTCTAAAACAGTTTGCACCCATCTTCGAGAATACAAAAGTTTTGGGCTCCACTGAAAACTGCCTAATGTGATCCATTGCAGAAAAAAAATTTTCTGGACTTGGGTTCGACTCAGAGGGGGAGTGAGGCCGAGCAAGAGAAAACCGGCGAGTTCTGTGAAGTTTTCCGGCGAGTTCTGAGCAGATCGGCGTGCTCTGTGGAGTTTTCCGGCGAGTTCTGAGCAGTCGGAGTGCTCTGTGAAGCTTTCCGACGCCGGTAGATGGTCGGCGTGCTCAGTGAAGTTTTCCGGCGAGTTCTGAGCAGATCGGCGTGCTCTGTGGAGTTTTCCGGCGAGTTCTGAGCAGATCGGCGTGCTCTGTGAAGCTTTCCGGCACCGGCCGGTCGGTGGATGCATCTGAATGAGGGCTGATGCAAGGGAGATAAGGCCAGTCGGAGATGGAGGGTGTGGGAGACGATGGGGCTGCGGACCACTTCTCTACAAGCATTCGCATTCACTTCTCTCAGATGCTCAGAATCTAAAGCAAGATGCTAGCGGAAAACCAAGCCCAGCAAGTACTTCGATGGTCATCGCCATTGTCAATCAGGAGGTCACTACGTCGGCCTCGAACTCAGATTGAGTCTCGTTCTCTTCCGAGTTTCAGGTCGTGGTTGTTAAAAGCCATTATCAATTATTTGCTATTTAAGGAAGAAAATTAAAGCACTGAAATACAGTAAACAAAACCAGGTTAATATCAGGCACTTCATAGGACGGTAATATGAGCATGAGACATTTAGGCGAGAAGGAAGTGCTAGCAGGGAAAGAAGTACTGACAGGGCACATTTAGGCGATCCATGAAGCCCAAGATCCTTTCATGGAATGTTCGGGATTTAAACAACCCGAACAAACGTCTTAGGGTGAAGAATCTAATCCGGGATTGGAAGGCGGACATCCTTTGCTTACAGGAGACTAAATTGAAGTACGTAGACAAGAGTACTATTAGAAATCTCTGGAATTGCACTTACGTGGGATGGACTAGCTTGCCCTCTAAGGGCGCTTCAGGGGGCATTATTGTGATGTGGGATAAGAGAGTCATTGACTTGGTCGATGAATTCATTGGAGAATTCGTGGTTGCATGTTCCTTTAAATCCTTGGAAGACGGGTTCAGGTGGGGCTTCGCAGGCGTTTATGGCCCGAACAATGATAACAGTAGGAAGCTTCTTTGGGATGAGATCGCTGGAGTGTGTAGTTGGTGGGAGGGCCCTTGGTGCATTGGAGGTGGTTTCAACATCACTCGTTTCTCGAGTGAAAGGTCCGGGTACTCCAGTTCTGGATCAGCCATGGCTGATTTTTCAGATTTAATCTTTGAGCTGGACTTGATTGATCTCCCTCTAGGGAGGGGGGGGTGACTATACTTGGTCAAACGAGAGGGCATGGTCTCGCTTGGACAGATTTATTGTCTCGTCTTCCTGGGAGACACACTTCCCCACCCTTTGTCAGAAACGCCTCCCCAGACTTTGTTCTGATCACTTTCCACTCCTGTTAAACTGTGGAGGTATTCAAGAGGGGCGAAGATACTTCAAATTTGAGAATATGTGGTTGAAGGCAGAGGGCTTTATTGACAAAATCAGAGCTTGGTGGTCCTCCTATCAGATTTCGGGCACCCCCAGCTTTGTTTTAGCCGGAAAACTCAGCCTTGAAAAATGACCTGAGATCTTGGAACTTGGAAATCTTTGGGAACCTAAATACCCAAAGACACACTTTTTTTCAGGAACTGCAGTATCTCGAGGATAAAGATGCGACAGGGGCCCTCACAGAGGAGGAAAATGAAAGAAAAACGGTTGTGATAGCTGAATTGGAAAAAATCACGCTTCTGGAGGAGATATCTTGGAGACAAAAATCTCGAGCCCTTTGGTTGAAAGAAGGGGACAAGTGCACCAAATTCTTTCATCGTGTCGCCAACTCCCACAGACGAACTAATGCCATTGAGGTTCTTCATTCTGACGGGAGGACTATCTCCAACAAGGCAGACATCAAGGAACATATTGTTCACTTTTACGATCAGCTGCTCAAGGAGCAACATTCTTGGCGGCCTAAGGTAGATGGCTTGACTTTCGACTCCATCGATGCATTAAGTGCCACGTGGATAGAGAGGCAGTTTGAAGAGGAGGAGGTGCTTAAAGTTCTAAAAGGGATGGTCAAAGATAAGGCTCCAGGTCCCGATGGTTTCACCATGGCTTTTTTCCAAGCTAGCTGGGACATCATCAAGGAGGACATTATGAAGGTATTTTTCGAATTTCACTCTTTCTTGAAATTTGAGAAAAGTCTCAATGCCTCCTTTATCGCCCTTATTCCGAAAAGGGCAAGCTCGGTGGAGGTGCAGGATTTTCGCCCTATTAGCTTGGTGAGTGGGGTCTATAAAATCATTTCCAAGGTTTTAGCCAAGCGGATGAGCACCGTCATGGGGAAGATCATATCGAAGTCTCAAAACGCCTTTGTGAAAGGAAGGCAAATCCTTGACTCCGTTCTTATTGCCAACGAATGTTTGGACAGCCGGGTCAAATCTGGTATTCCAGGTATCTTATGCAAGCTGGATATGGAGAAGGCCTTTGACCATGTCAACTGGGACTTCTTGATGCATATTATGGGCAGATACGGATTTGGGGAAAGGTGGTGCCAATGGATGAAACACTGTATCACAACCGTCAGATTTTCTGTCCTAGTGAATGGCACTCCCGAAGGCTTCTTCAATAGTTCCCGGGGTCTGCGGCAAGGGGATCCTCTATCACCTCTTCTTTTCATCTTAGTAATGGATGTATTAAGCAGAATGTTGCACAGAATGGTGGAGGAAGGCCACATCTCGGGTTTCTCAGTGGGCGGCTCCACCCAGGGTAATCTCTCAATCTCTCATCTTCTCTTTGCAGACGACACTCTGATATTTTGCGAGCCAGACCCTGACCAGATCCGCTCCCTAAGGGCTCTATTGCTCTGTTTCGAAGCCGTCTCCGGACTCAAGGTCAACCTTGCTAAATCTGAAATGGTTCAAGTCGGTGAGGTCGATAACCTAAGTGTTTTGGCTGATTTCCTGGGCTGCCAAGTGTCATCCTTGCCTATGAAATATCTAGGTCTCCCTTTGGGGGCCTCCCACAAATCCAAAACCATGTGGGAAGGGGTTCTCGAGAAAATTGAACGTAAACTCGCGAGTTGGAAACGACTTTACCTATCCAAAGGAGGTAGAGTCACTCTTATTAAGAGCACCCTATCTAACCTTCCCACATATTTTCTCTCCCTCTTCCCCCTGCCCGCAGGTGTGGCGCATAAACTGGAGAAGACATTTCGCGATTTCCTATGGGGTAGTCTGGAGGACGCGAAAAAAATTCCATTTGATCAAATGGGAAAAAGTATGCACACCTTTGGCAAATGGCGGACTAGGGCTCCGCAACTTGAGAATTCTCAACCAGGCATTACTTGGTAAATGGCTATGGAAGTACCATAGGGAACGAGATGCTCTTTGGAGAGAAATCATCGACAGTAAATATGGGAGCTTGCGGGGTGGTTGGTGTTCCAACGCAGTTCGTGGGGCTTATGGTGTAGGTTTGTGGAAATTCATACGCAACGGATGGGAAGCTTTTTTTGCTAATTGTATATTGGTGGTAGGAAGGGGCAACCATGTTAGCTTCTGGCACGACACCTGGTGTGGAGAGAATGCTTTAAAGAACAATTTTCCTTCACTGTACAGAATTGCAGCTGATATGGAGGCCACAGTTGCTGATAATCGAGATAGCTCCTCTACCTCCACTCATTGGTCAGTAAGTTTCACCCCAGCGGCGCAAGATTGGGAAATAGGAGACATTGTTAATTTTTACAGCGCGTTACAAGCTTCGAATCTCCACACTGATGAAGAAGATCATCTACTTTGGTCACCCACAGGAAATAAGCGCTTCTCAGTACGTTCTTTCAACAAGATACTCTCGACACATCCTTCCATTGCTTTCCCGTGGAAGTGCATTTGGAAGACTAAGGCTCCTTTAAAAGTGGCATTTTTCGTATGGCTAGCATCCCATGAGAGTATACTGACTATTGATAAATTGAGAAGACGCGGTCTCTACCTAACGGATTGGTGCTATATGTGAAAACACAACAGTGAGACAGCGGACCATCTACTCCTTCACTGTGAAGCAGTAATGGCATTATGGGACGACATCTTCACAAGACTAGGTTTGGCATGGGTAATGCCTAGAAAGGTAATAGATCTCTTGGCTTGTTGGAGAGGAATCCGAGGCAAGGGGCAGATTCCAGATATTTGGAAAATGGTACCACTTTGCCTAATGTGGTGCACATGGAACGAAAGAAATAGCCGCTGTTTCGAGGATAGGGAGCGCTCTCCGGAAGGCTTTAGGGATTTCTTTTACCATACTTTAGTCCTATGGGCTTCCTCTATTGTACTGAATGGCAATTCTTTTGCTGAACTTCACGCTGCTCTTCGCAGTGCTTAGTCTGTAGCAAGACTCTTTGTATACCCCCTGTGTACTTGGCCCTTGCCCTTTTCTTTTCTAATATATTTCTCTTTTACTTATCAAAAAAAAAATTCCTAATGTCCTCGTCAAGCCAGTTCGTTGTAGGCGGTACGGCTCAAGTTCTACATTTCTGGTTATGATAGGCTCTGATACTATTTGTAACGCCCCAATGGAAATCCCAACCACATGGCCTATACTCCAAAATGACTAATCAATGATACAATTGGAGCCCCATTGGAACCTTATAAAGAGTAATAGCTTCTCCTTCCCAAGCAATGTGAGATCTCATACATCGCCTCCCTTTATCCTTATCATATGGAGTATCACAGATTAGGAGATCTAACCTTCTTATTCTAGCTTTCATCCACTGATTGGTTAAGTTAAAGCTAGTGACCCTTAACTATGTGGTTTATAAGTATAGACAACTAATTAAATTTTTGCTGCTAATAATAATACCTCAACGGCTAAATGAGAGAGTATGTGGTCATAAATCACATATGGACTTCAATCATAAAATGTAGCATTGTGGAACCATAGTATACCACGGTCACCTATCTTGTGGAAACCAAATGCAGTCTTCTACATCATGTTGTTTAGTTTTGTCGACAATCAAATCTCGAAAAAAGTTTTATCAAAAGTAGAAGACATGACTCAGTTCTATCTCCACGAAATCTAAAAATCTTGTGCTAGTGTAAACTTTCTGATGTACATACCTCAGCTTCAGCCTTTTCAAGATCAGAACATTTCCTCTCAAGCCTCTGCTTGTACAGTAACCCTGTCCTTTGGAGTACATCAGCCTTTGGGATAAGAAAATGATATGCAGAAATCAAATTTTCCAGCCTGAACACAAAGGCACATTGTTTAAATTAGCTTTCAGTCTAAGTTCACCTGAAATATTGCAAATGAACAAAAGGAAGAAATAAAATGAAACCAACCACTAAATGCATGTAATGCCATCCAAAATAGAGTGTTTCCGAATGAATCATGATTTTCCAGCCTATGGAGAGTTGTTTCTTTAAGGTCCAGTATATTGGTTAATGAAAGAGTGTTTGCAAATGAATCGTTCTTTTCCAGAAGAAGACAGTTTTGTACATAACATTGCTCTCATTAGACCTACCTCTTTCCAGTAACCAAAAGAGCTAAAATAAATCATTTAATTGATTATACCTCCCTGCACATATAATTTCAATCATATAAGGTACAGACATCCAACAACATTTAACCAGCAATCCACAATCTTGCTTATCATGCCAGAGGAAAAATAAGCCAAACATATACCCAACAGTAACTATTAGCTTTAATACAATAAAGCAAAAGTTAGCAATGAAAACTACCTCAGACTGATATTTGATATATTCTCTGTTGCTCTACATTCAAAACCAGCAACTGCTTTTGACAATCCTTCAACAAGAGCAATTATTGATTCCATTTGGATTTGATACTCCATCTCTTTAACTTGGAACAATGATAAAGCCTTCTGCTTCTCTTGCGTGATGGCATGAAGCATCCTTCTCTCTTCATCAACTCTCCGCAAGTCTACCGTTGCCAGTTCAAGGTTCAGATTCAATTCACACATCTCTGCCTTGTACTGCACAATTTGCTTTAATGCCTCAGCCAGATTGCCCTTTATGACGTTTGACTCTTCACTTCTCTCCAAAAACAAGATCTGCTGTCGATGTGCCTGATCCCTTAAATTTTCAAGCTCTTGTGAAGCTAGTTCAAATCGGTCCTTTTCTTTTACCACTGCAGCTGTTGTTTCCTGTACTAACTTCTCCTTTTCTTCGACTACTGTTGTCAGTGAGCTTATCTCTAACTTTAACCTTTTCTTATCCATAATCTCTAATTCTAGGGCTTCTGCCTTTTCTAGTGCCTCCGTCTCAAGAGAAACTCGTATTTTATGTTCATTAGCGTATTTCACATTCAAGTTATTGACAATCTCTCTAGCATCCTTCAAGCCTTCTGTAAATATAATTCCACACAGCTCTAGCATGATAATAGACTCCATATCTAAATCTACAAATTCATACTTGCTTGTAATTTTAGCACCATGAATAGCTTCTTTGAATATAATTTTATATATTTCTTGCAAGGTATTACCCTGTAAATCTGATTCTTCAGTGATAAATTTAACCTGGCACATCAACTCCCTAAGAACACATTTATATACATCCTCACTGACCGAGTTTTTAAAATGTGCATCTTCTATGGCACATAGCAAATTTGCCTCAATAAGATGATGCTTTGGAATTTTATCTTCAGCATCAGAAACTTGTGATGAGAGGCAACTGACTTCCTTTTTCTTATCTGAAAGCAAATCTCTAAGCTGGTGATTTTGTAAAACAAGGGATTCCAGTCTGTCCTTCAAACTGCAAATATTTTCAGCATTTTCACTGAATGCATATAGTGTCTCATTTTCCATGAGAATGTCATCTAATCTTGAAATGAAATGGGAAATTTTCTTCTTCAACATATCAAACTCCTTATCTTTCTTCAGTGGCAAAGAAGATCCCCTTTCCCCCAACCTTAATAATTCCCGCTTGAGGAGAAAGTTTTCTTCAGTCATCTCTTCAACTTTAGACTCATGATTTCTCCTCATATTGGTCATCTCGGCAATCAATTCAACTTGCGACATTTGCTTTAATTGGGCAGGATCTGAATTTTCTGGGATATTAGCATTTGAATCTTCATGTTTTCTATTTCCTTCCCAGATCAAAGTTGATGATGAAACATGATTGCTTAAAACTTTGCGGTGGAAATGGTCAGACCTTTTATCGTTACTCCATTCCTCACCAATCTCTAAGGACCCAAGAGAAGTCAGCCCAATTTCATTAACATTCAGTGATTTAGAAATGGCATCCAATTCATGCCGCAAACTTGAAATATCTTGGAACTTTTCAAGCCAGCTCAAACTTTCATTACCAAAAAGTTGAGCATTTTGATCCCAAAGTCTTTCTTCAAACTTCACTTGAAAACTCTCAATGCAACTCTTAATTACCATATCTTCAATTTCTGATTGAAACTGTTGCTCTTGCTTCCATGCATAGAGTGATACGTTAGACAACTGAAGCATACCTTCCGCTTGTTTGCAGACATTGTCTAATGTAGCTTGGAGGCTTTCAAAAATTATATCCACATCAGTCAATCTTTCAGACACCTTATCTTGAAGAATACCACTCAATCCCAGCAGTTCAGAACCTGAACCAATCCTCCTAATAGAATTAAATCCTCTTGTGCGATCAATCTCTTTCTTGAGCATGTTGAACTGATCTTTAGCATCATTCGTAAGGCTTACTAAAGATTCTCTCATTCTCTCATTCTCTACAAAAGTGTCTTTGAAGTTATAAGACATCCTGCAATGACACGAGTCTTTTACCTCATGGCATGTCAATGGAGACCCCAAGGATTCATCTTCATTCACACCCATGTGGTGAAGACGTAGAGTATCCTTTAATTGAGCCAGCTCCAATTCCTTCTGAGCAATTTTCTGATCCGCTTCTTGTTTAACTGCAGTGACCATACCCCTTGTGACAGAGTCACTCACCATCCTCGAAATAGTCAACCGATCATTAATATCTTGCAAATATGACTCCAAATCCTCAAGAAGTTCATCACCCAATTTCTCACTTTCTTGAAAATTATCACCAAGCTGCACCCGCCCATCACTGCTTTCAGCATCCCCAGCATCCATAACCCTTGAAATCTCCATAATATATAAATATATATAATTATGAAAAGCTCAATCGCGGATGATATTCCACACCGGACTCGTAAAACTACCTATATTTGAAAAACAATAAGAAGAACCTCATTATAAAAACATTCAGAAACAGTTATAAATCATAATTTCTTATTCTACACTTTACTGGGTACCTAAATTTCTTGTAACCATGAGCCAAATAACACAAGGTCTCTTTGGTCACTCAGAAATTTGAGAAAAATAAAGCAACCCAGGTGGTTCTTCTATTGCGTGCTTTGATATCAAAAGTCTACTCTTTACCACTGTTGTTGTCCCGCATTTTCTCAGCAACCATACCCACACTCCAAAATGAACTAAAAATCTAGCTCAAACCATTAACTACTCCATCCTATAGGCTTGCAAAAAAAAATGCTATAGAGAGACAGACAGACAGACAGAATTTACAACACGCAGACTTACTAGTGAAGAAGATGAACACCCAGAAGACCGTAGGACGGTAGGATTGGCTTTTCGATGAAAGAGTTTTTCCAGGAAAATTATAGAAGATGTGCTGCAGGCAGGAAAGCCTGCCTGATTCTTTTGACTGACAATTCAGTTTTGCTTTCTAGGGATTTGGATAAGTCAAATAGAGGTGTAGTGCGGCTTGGTGAGCGGGAGCGACCGAGAATATAAATCAACCCCCGAACAAACTGTATTTACTTCTGGGATATGTACCTTGTAAGCATTATATTTTGTCTCACTCTGTTTGTATCGTGTGTGCATGTATATACGAGAAATGCTAAAATTTTCATTTTATTATTATAATTTTTTTAAATTTTCACATAAAATATAATAAATAATTCAATTTTTTTAAATCCCAATACAACTTTTTTAAATCTTAAAATAATAATAATACTAAAAATAATATTTTAAACTCTCATTTCAAATTTAAAATTCTCATCTTTACTCCAAACCTCCCCTGATTTAAGAATATAAAAAAAATAATTAAAAAAATAAAAATTAAAAAAAAAATTAAAAATGGACTGCATTCGAGTTTTCAGTACCCACTGCTTATGTATATATACACACACGTACTAGTACAGGATATGCACGTTTGCCCAGTTGCAAAAATATGAGAAAAAAATTAATAAAAAAATGAAAAATGAGAAAAAAAATAACAAGAAGTTATAACAAGTCAGATTTATATAAGTTAAATAAACCTAATATAAAGTTTAACAGAAATAACTGATTTATACAGATCAGTGTTTTATCCACTTATATAATTACAACACTAAGGAAGTTTGATAAGAAAAGATTTTAAGGGTTTATGTCGTTGTTTCATTGACGGGGACGTTCAATTTCTTTTGACTCTGTTTTCCAAGTTGATTTACTTATGTACCAAAATCATGTATGATTCGTTCCTTTTCTAAAGCTTGTCATTTTGTCATATTTTGGAGATATGATAGATGATCTGCATGACTTAACGTAAAGGTATAAACAAAGTAATTGTTAAACAAAGTAAATCATTCTGAATTAATTAAATGGAATAGATTTTTTTTTTTTTTAAATAGATCTATGGATATAAAGGATTTTTAATTTTACGATACTTTTTGTTTCTTAAACGAACAAATTAATTTAAAAAGTAGACTTAATGAATTATAGGAAAAGAAAACCAAATTTATAGAATAATGTGAAGTTTATAAAACAATAGCTTTAAATTGGTTAACATATGTGTTTAATAAACCATTGTTCTTTTGGACATATTGGTGTTCATAATTTGTTGCTCTTTTCTTATTTTTGCAAAAGTGATTACACACCTAATTATATAAGAGAAATGATATTTGCAGTCGTAGTTGTGCAAGCGGCGTGCAGTCGTTTTGAAAAAAGTGAATTAATATGGGACCCACATGAAAAAAAAAATTATTTTTATAATTTTTTTTTATTCATTCCGTACAATCGTTCCCGCTTACATGTGCCGACTGCATGTAGCACTTCCGATTATATAATATAGTCCAAATATTAAATATATAGTTTATAATATGTTTAAACTGTGCATTTTATTATAAATGTAAATATCTTTTTTAATTCATAAGTTGTATGGTTCATAGACCAAGATTAATTGCAATGTGTTAAGAGGGCGGAAAAGAGTCTAGCGATACCGAGCTTCATAGTTCATAGATAGTATTGAGGCATGCTAACTTTCTTTAGTACCTGGTGAGGATAAAAGTAGATTCAAAGTTGAACATGTAAAATGTGGCTAAGATAGCTCTCTGAAGGAAGTATTTCTGCTTGTATGTTTTTTTTTTTTTTTTCCTTGGCAAAAAGGGTTGGAGGAGGCAATCAAAAATGGCTTCCCTACCAGAACGTGACCATAGTAGCACATTATTAAGGATAAAATTGATGATAAAGATAAAGATGAGCACAAAATTGATGATAAGGATAAAAGCTAGTTGTTAAGCTAGTTGTTAGGCTAGTTATCTTATCTTGGGATCAATCTAATATTTGTATATGTAGGGATAAGTCTTATGTAACTAGGGTAAACAATTCAATACGTGTGTAACCTCTATATATATCAATCATATATACTAGAGCAGCAAGCTACTGGATTCCTTTTTAGCATTGTTTTATTAAATCTTTCACACCCAATCCACTAGGGAGCCAGACAAGAGTGACCTAGATAGCAAGAAATGTAGAAGCTCCTTACAAGTCGGACTTGAACTATAGCCTAACCCCAACTCCACGAGGGCATTAATAGTCTATAAATCAATAGGTCACCAATAATCCTGAGCACTTTCGGTTGCGGGATTCGACCCTAGGACTTAATGTCCACGGTCAAATTCATGGACCGCTGAGCCACCACCCTCAGTGATTTAGTGCTTGTAAGTTAATAGTTAGAGCTAATTTATGAGAACTTTAAAAAATTGAATTTTAAATCGTCAATCTAACATGTCAGCATCGAGTAGAGTGTGTCCTATTCATTGGCTGCAAATAAAAGTTTTCCCCATAAGTACAGCCATGGAACATACCATAAACAAACATAATGAAAACAAAACAATACTCATCATGCTCACCTGGGGCTTCATTGGATTAGGCCCGGAATGCCAACTTTATTCACCATTTATATATCGCAACCGGCCCATAATAATTATTTTGTTTAATTTAATTAGCTCATTTATATCTTATTTATTTTGTTTTGTTTTTTAATATAATTTTCTCATTTAAGACATCTGATTCAATAAGAATCGAATCCAAGCATAACCCTTATATTATGTTACATTCATTAATAAATAATTGAGTGATCCATTCTCATGTAAAAAATATTTTAATTCCCAGATTATTATTCGTTTGTAGAAGACAAAATGCATTATTTCTAATCACAATCACTTACATTCCTTCCAACTCTTATATTCCTCTATATTGTCCATTTTTCCCTAAGGCGATTACACAAATGAGATGAAAAGAGATGAGATAAAAGTTAAAAATTAAATTAAATATTTTTAAAATATTATTTTTATTTTAAAATTTTGAAACAATTGAATTGTTTATTATATTTTATATGAAATTTTAATAAAGTTGTAATTATTATATGAGAATCTCATCTCATCTACCAAATCAAACCCAGCTATATTTTGTTATCATTTATTTAATTTTTTTAAAAAATAAATATATAGAATGCCTCGGTACTTAGGAGCATGTAAGCATTGACAATAGTTTAACCATTACTAAGTTCATAATTTGACTAAAACTAGAGTTTTTAGCTAAAGTCAAAACTAATAGAGATATATGTGGCACCCTCGACTCCCACGTGCGAACAGGTGGAAGTCGTGACACCGGAATGATGACCACACAAGTCACACACCCCAATGACAAGTGCTTAGAGTGTGTGCAACATGCAATTAAGTGTGCATTAATAATAATCGCATTGGAGAAATAAAGGGTAACCATCTAAGTACCATAATTTTAAAGCAGTACAACAAAATAAAAATCCTCAAAGAGGTTATATAGTCATCCGACCAAAATAAATAAAAGGCATATACATAACATAAGGGAAGCAAATCCCACAATCACCAAGCGACATCAGCAAGCCACTCCTCCAGTGGAGCTAGTCTCTCAGGCTCAACATCTTCCTCTGCACCAAAGTCTACGGTTCCATAAAGTAGGAATACCACAGTGAGATCATGAAATCTTAGCAAGTAAGCAACCAAACAACATCCATGAGACTAAATCATATTCAATACAACCAACATGTCCACAGTCACACAGTAAAACATGGAAGAACCAAATCCATCATTTTTTCCGAAAATGACACATTTGCCAACACGCGCCAAAAATCCATTTGGCTCAAAACACATCCATTTATTACAATTCACCATTTTTTCAGAAAATGACCCAAACATATCCATTTATTATGC
The DNA here is from genome assembly GCA_011037825.1 of Carya cathayensis. Classification (NCBI taxonomy): domain Eukaryota; kingdom Viridiplantae; phylum Streptophyta; class Magnoliopsida; order Fagales; family Juglandaceae; genus Carya; species Carya cathayensis. The sequence continues at coordinate 445,284 of QGSO01000216.1, read as the reverse complement.
ATGCACCATGGTCTATCCTAGGGACTATCCGCACACCCTGGCTTCCTTCGTCACACCACGGATAACAACCGTGCATATGACTTCGTAACAAATGATACCCAAGTCTGTGCTCAATGCGGTCGTGACCAGCCATCCTTTAGCCCATGCCATTAGAGGGGCCACGGAGTCCACAAAAGAGCATTACCATCTCGTCCGATCTTGTTGTCGCCCAGTGAAAATCCAGGAGACGTCACTTAGCTTATTACGCTTCCGAGTGACCAGATGAGCTCTACCGAAATAATGCCACATTTCCGCTTGGGGTCGTGATACGCATGCACCCACAAGTTAACACCAACACCCGAAAACCCAATTTTCATATCACGCCACATGGCAAAACACAGCACAATTAAATAAATCATTCAAGTAACAATATCATAAAATGCACAGATGCATGATGAGTAGTATATTGGATGACATGACAAGAGACACATTAGGCAATATATGCTACAAACAACCACACAACAGTTTTACAACCAAACTATACGTGTTTTCCCATCCTTCGTTTTTGTCCCAAGGCCCAAACCATCCTTAACCACAGTTATTTTTCCTGACAATCTACTAGGCTCAAGGCACAGCCCAACCAATCAGACTATAGAAACAAAGTAAGTATACAAATATTATTTAAATCTCAAAAAGGTTCATTGGAAGATTACTTATAGTGCGGACGAGCAAAATTGGAAGATCAAGGGTGCTCTGGTCTATGGGGTGATGCTAAAGGTGGCAGAGCAGTAGTGGAGCCGCGGTTTCCAAGTGCCGGCAGTGGGTCTTAAGCCATGGAAATGGAGGGGGAACCTTGGGCTGGGCATGAAGGAGCTAAGGGAGGTCAATGGAGTTAGTGGTGGCGACTTGAGGTCGTGGTTGGCGACACACAGTAGTAGATCTAGAGATCTCGTGCATGAAAGAGATGGAAAGGGGACAAGTTCGTGGGTCTCTGTTGGGCAAGGGGGAGACTCTGGGAAGCTTGGGGGAGGTTGATGGTGGTCAGGCGAAACAAGGGTGGCTGCTAGCGGTGGCAATAAGGCCATGAGGTGGTGAAGCCAAGTGGAAGAAAACCCATTCGAGTTGTGCTTGCATGAGGGAGGAAGGGGGCTGTGTGGGGCTTGGTCCGGTGGGGTGTTGGTCGCTAGTGTAAGGGGAAGCCAGTGTAGTGCTCGATGACGCCACTGGGTGGCACACGGCGGGGCTGGGCTAAGAGAAGCACACGGTTTGAGAGGGGGAGGAGGTTTCGTCGAGCTGCAAGTGGGAGGGTAGAGAGAGGGGGTAAAGGGAATGGGGGAAAAGGCTAAGGGCTTGGGGTTTTAATCCCAACCCTTCATCCTAGGGTTTCCAATCTAATCCAACGGTGAGGAAATAAACATAGAGTTAACTTGGTCTCTACATGAGGCTTCATGGCAGCCTTAGAGGGTGGCACCGGTCGGCCCTCTTTTGTTGACCTAGTGGTTGCCGTCCCTTAGCCCATCCCTAAGATGGTGCTTGCGCCTAGGCTTCCAAAGATGGTTGAAGGTGAGGTTTATTTTCAGTTTTCCAAAGAGTAGATTGCACGGTCAGCTGAGCCATTCCGCTATTCGGTTTGTGTTGAAGTTTCTGAAGCAGCGCCCTTCCCTAGATGTAGTGCTTGGATTCATCCACAGCCGCTGGGGGCTTTCTTCCATACCAGTTGTTTCTTCTATGCAGCATCCTCGCAATGTTTTTGTACGTATGGCTTCCAAAGCCAATTTTACGAAAGCTTTATTAGGGGATGTTTGTGAGATCAATGGAATTTTCTATCAGGCCTTTCGATGGACTCCAGAATTTAACAAAGATGAAGATCCCTCGAGGGCACTGGTCTGGATTTCTCTACTGTGGCTCTCTCCAAATTTTTATCGTGAAGCTTTCATGAATATCCTTATGGCGCTGATTGGAACGTTCATTCGATGTGATAATCCGACTCCTTGTGCTACGAGAATGGATGGAGCAAGATTATGTGTGGAAGTTGATGCTGCGAAATCTCCGCTAGCGCATTTTTGGATTGGGGCTCCGGGACAACCATCTAGTCGAAAGCAAGAAGTGATATACGAGACACTCCCAGCATTCTACTCTACATGTAAAATGCAAGGTCATAATGCTCGGAAGTGCAAAACTGGAAAGGCTGGGCATAATGGAATTGGGCGGAAAGGGAAGAAAGACCAACATGAAAATGGGCAACCTTTAGGTGTCAATCGGGAAGAGATAAGGGCAAATGATTCTGCGGAAAACTTCCCACCTGCTATTGGTGTGGAAAACGTGGTGGCTAATGGTAAGGAAACAGAGGGGGCAATGGAGGATTTGGTGTTGGTTACATCGGAATTAAATCCTTCGTCTGAGCCTATAGGTGATGTTCTTGTACCTGTGATAAAAGACTCAATGGAGATCGTGGAACCTGAGCATGCGAATTTGGTGCTTGACCAAGTTGGCGATGTGTTGATTCTTACGAAAACAAAGGATGCGAGATCAGGTCGGTGACATGAGGTTAAATAATGACAATACTGGAAATTCTACGAGTGCTTATGTTGGGACTACTACGGGTGCTTATGATCAAGTTGGTGCTGTGATGATAATTAATGAAACTGCAGAGAATGATCAGGGGGAGTCAGGGGGAGTCTTCTAGACTGGGCTGCTTGACTTAGCTTCAGAATGTGGATTTGTTTGAGGTTACTATGGCCAATGAGGGGGTGGATTTGGTTGAGGTGAAGACTGAGATAATGGGGGGCAAAGGAATCTGCAGATGAAGCAAGAGATGAGCTGCTTGTGCCAGAAAACATAGTTGCGGAGCCAGAGCCAGAACTTCAATTAGAGGTATTCAATCAGGAGAAAGATTATCTCACGGAGTCCGGGGCCAATGAAGGTAAGAAAAAATACAATAAAAAGATGTTTGTTAAAATGTGTAGCTCTTCTCGAGTTCATGCCTGAGTTTCTAACCTTGCCCAATGCCTGATTCCATATTCGTATGAAATATTAGAGGGGTTGGGACCTCTCAGAGTAGATTAAAGAAGTTGATTGGAAAACTAAAACCAAAAATTGTTGCTCTTTTAGAGCCTTTTCAAAATTTAGAGGGTGCCCATCAATTGGCAAGACGGTTGAATTTTGATAATTTCAATTCTAATGAGGGTGAAAGGGGCAAAATATGGATTTTTTGGAATAGTATTGATAAGGTGCAAATTGTTCGGATGGGTATGCAATTTATTTCTATTATGGTTGGTCATGGAAACATGAAATTTTTGCTTACAGTAATTTATGCCAAATGTACCTTGGCGGAGAAACGCTTCCTTTGGGATGATCTCAGCATTAATAATGTGGGGTCGGAACTTTGTGTCTTTGTGGGTGATTTTAATATTATACGAAATGATTCCAAAAGGAGAAAAGGTAGGCCTCGGCCTAGTCTGGCTATGGAGGATTTTAATAATTGGATCCATCAAGTTGGTCTTATGGAAATGGCTACGAAAGGGAGTACTTTTTCTTGGTGTAATGGGCAATCGAGGCTTGCTCGTTCTTGGGCCCGGCTCGATTGTGCTCTCATGGATAGTTCTTTTCTTGCGTTGTTTCCTAATGCTATTTCTTCATATTTGTCTCATTCTACTTCAGATCATGCTCCCATATTCATTGAATTTATGCAAGATCCTTTCTCTTATGGCCTGGCTCCATTCCGTTTCCAGTAGATGTGGGTAGATCACCATGATTTTTTACATTGTGTGTAGACAGCTTGGGATTTTCATGTGGATGGGTCAGCTATTCAGATTTTGACTAGAAGATTAAAGCAGACAAAGGTGGCACTTCGGGAATGGAATAAAAGGGTATTTGGCCATACTTTGGGTCGTATTGATGCTCTTGAAAAACAGGTTGAAGAGATTGAGCAACACCTTCAATTAAATTGGACCTGTGATAAAAGACTCAATGGGATCGTGGAACTGAGCATGCGAATTTGGTGCTTGACCAAGTTTGGGATGTGTTGATTCTTAGAAAACAAAGGATGCGAGATCAGGTCGTGACAGAGGTTAAATAATGAAATACTTGGAATTCTAGAGTGCTTATGCTTGGGACTACTACGGGTGCTTATGATCAGTTGGTGCTGTGATGATAATTAATGAAACTGCAGAGAAGATCAGGGGGAGTCAGGGGGAGTCTTCTAGACTGGGCTGCTGACTTGCTTAGAATGTGGATTTGTTTGAGGTTCTATGGCCAATGAGGGGGTGGATTTGGTTGAGGTGAAATGAGATAATGGGGGTGCAAGGAATCTGGATGAAGCAAGAGATGAGTGCTTGTGCCAGAAAACATAGTTCAGCCAGCCAAAGCCAGAACTTCAATTAGAGGTATTAATAGGAGAAAGATTATCTCAGGAAGTCCGGGGCCAATGAAGGTAAGAAAAAATACAAAAAAAGAGTTTGTTAAAATGGTAGCTCTTCTCGGTTCATGCCTGAGTTTCTAACCTTGCCCAATGCCTGATTCCATATTCGTATGAAATATTAGAGGGGTTGGGACCTCTCAGAGTAGATTAAAGAAGTTGATTGGAAAACTAAAACCAAAAATTGTTGCTCTTTTAGAGCCTTTTCAAAGTTTAGAGGGTGCCATCAATTGGCAAGACAGTTGAATTTTGATAATTTCATTCTTTAATGAGGGTGAAAGGGGCAAAATATGGTTTTTTTGGAATAGTATTGATAAGGTGCAAATTGTTCAGATGGGTATGCAATTTATTTCTATTATGGTTGGTCATGGAAACATGAAATTTTTGCTTACAGTAATTTATGCCAAATGTACCTTGGCAGAGAAACGCTTCCTTTGGGATGATCTCAGAATTAATAATGTGGGGTCGGAACTTTGTGTCTTTGTGGGTGATTTTAATATTATACGAAATGATTCCAAAAGGAGAAAAGGTAGGCCTCGCCTAGTATGGCTATGGAGGATTTTAATAATTGGATCATCAAGGGGGTCTTATGGAAATGGCTACGAAAGGGAGTGCTTTTTCTTGGTGTAATGGGCAATCGAGGCTTGCTCGTTCTTGGGCCCGCTCGATTGTGTCTCATGGATAGTTCTTTTCTTGCGTTTTTCCTAATGCTATTTCTTCATATTTGTCTCATTCTACTTCAGATCATGCTCCCATATTCATTGAATTTATGCAAGATCCTTTCTCTTATGGCCTGGCTCCGTTCCGTTTCCAGTAGATGTGGGTGATCACCATGATTTTTTACATTGTGTGTAGACAGCTTGGGATTTTCATGTGGATGGGTCAGCTANGGATTTTCATGTCGATGGGTCGGCTATTCAGATTTTGACTAGAAGATTAAAGCAGACAAAGGTGGCACTTCGGGAATGGAATAAAAGGGTCTTTGGCCATACTTTGGGTCGTATTGATGCTCTTGAAAAATAGGTTGAAGAGATTGAGCAATACCTTCAATTAAATTGGGAGGGTAATTTAGGGAGGGAACTACATGAGACAGTTTCGAATCTAGCCACTTGGAGGAGACGGGAAGAAGTGAGATTGGCACAAACTGCCAAGTTAAAATGGCAGGTGGATGATGACCAGAATACAAAATTTTTTCATGCTTGTCTTGCCAATAAAAGAAAAGAGTACTGGAAATGCGATCGAATATGGTGGTTTATAAGATGTCGGAATGTACTCACCAAGGGACAGTAGAGTTTTTCTCTTCTTTTCTTCAAGGGGATCCACCGACAGAGCAGCCTTGCCTGGAAGAGTACATTGCACCAGTCATTTTAGTGGAGGAAAATACCTTTCTCACTCAGCTGCCCACTCTTGAGGAAGTCTTTGAGTCCTTAACTTCCATTCCATCTCAGAGTGAACTTGGTCTCGATGTGTGATATCCGCTCCTTCTTCCTTCTTCTTTACGTACGTGCCTCGATCCACGTGTCAACCTTCGGTCAATGTACCAAGCCTCTTCCTACGTGTTGAACTTCGGTCAGCATGCCGAGCCTCGTTCTACGTGCCAGTTTCAATCTACGTACTGAGTTTCGATCTACGTGCAAAACCTTATCCTAACTGCTGTACCTCGATGGCGTATCCCGGAAGTTATCCACCGGATTTCAAAGTAAGATATGTTATAGTCTACAGATATTTGAAGTATTATGGAAATATTTATAGGAGATATTTCCAGTAATATTGAATAAGCTTGTTTTTTTAAAGTAGCACAACTATAACATTTTAATGGGCTCTGAAAATATTATAATTGTGGATAATTACTTAAGTTAAATATTTTAGTTGTTTTAAGATATTAAGAGGTTTAACTTTACGTTGAAAACTCTTATTTAATTTAAGTAGTTTTATACTCTTTGAGTAATTAATGATGCTTTATCATTTTAGATAATGATGAATAAATATTATTTTATAAACCTTAGTTTATAAAATAATATTCTATCTTAATTCCTCTTAGTGTTTTATTTAAGTGTTTATGTAATTTAAATGGTTTGATCCTTTTTGAGTAATTAAAGATATTTTATCATTCTAAGTAATGATGAAGAAATATTATTTTATAAACTTTCGTTTATAAAATAATATTCTATCTTAATTCCTCTCAGTGTTCTATTTGAGTGTCTTAGTAATTTAAATGATTTTATGCACTTTGATTAATTAATGATACTTTATCATTTTATATAATGATGAAGAAAATATTATTTTATAAACTCTAGTTTGTAAAATAATATTCTATCTTAATTCCTCTCAATGTTGTAATTAAGTGTTTTATTAATTTAAATGATTTTATCATCTCTGATTAATTAATGGTATTTTATTATTTTAAATAATGATGAGGAAATATTATTTTATAAACTTTAGTTTATAAAATAATATTCTACCTTAATTCCTCGTGGTGTTTTATTTAAAGTGTTTTATTTAAAATAAAACACTTACGCATTTTCAAATCAGTGTTTAAACTTACCATTAGATCGTTTGAGGATCCCGAAGCGTAGGATTGAAGATAAATACCCAAGCCCCTACCCTTTTCCCTTTACTTTTTTCCTTTCTCCTTTTTCTTCTTTCTCTTTCCTCTCCTTCTCTCCCCATGCACGTCCAACCTGTGCATACGGTTTCTCCCCCATCGTCCAATCGGTTCAAGCTCCAGCCAGCGCCACCTTCGGCCGCCGTGCCTCACCTCCCTCACCGGCGTGTTCCTCCCTCACCGGCAAACACAACCTCACCGGTGGTGAGCTACACCGGTCACCGATTCTCTCTCCTTCTCCCTCCAAAGAAATGGGTCTTAAGGCTTTTTCCTCCTCTTTGGACCGCCATACACATCCAAACCGGCCACCAAGCACCACCATTGGAACCACCATGTCAAGGGCTTCCTCCCCATGTCTTTCTTTCCCTCTAACTCTCACTCTTTCTCAAATGGGTCTCCATAGCTAACCATTCGGTTGCACCACCGTACACGGCCACCCATGGTGTTTCACCACCACCATCTTGTTCCTCTCATCACCATGAACTTCCCCAAGAAATTCCATGGCCAACGGAGCTATGTAGAGCTCTCACTCTCCCTCACTCTCCAAGGCCAAAAATAGCTTCAAACGGCCGATCCGCCGCCATTAGCCACCGTACAACCACCACCTCTCCACCACAGCTCCACCACATGTTCCTCTACCTTTCCCTAGCTTGCCATGAAGTTCTATGGCATTTCGCTACCTCAAGCCTCCTCCCACCATTCGGTTTTACTGTTCACGGCAGGATGCCGCCGTGCTCCGCCACCTTTGACCACCACGAGGCCACCATGAGCTTTCCAAGACCACGCCTAGCTATTCTCAGCCCAAACTACCACTTTGTGTGGTGGACAGCCACCGTACGCGGTGTTACCGCCACGTACGTTTCTCCGACGCATGATCGTGACGGGCAGCGAGCGACGCACGGGTTATCCCGTCGACGGTATAACCCTCTATCCTTAGTTATTTATGTTTAACGTAGTTGATTTGGTTAGCTGTAGACTGCATAGTTGTGTTTGTGGAGTTCGCTGCGTAGTTGTGAAGTGAAGTGTGGTTGTGAAGTGTTGAGCTTGATTGTGTAGTATTGTGGACTGTGCTGTGAAGTATGGGCATGAGATGGATGTCGTAGTTGGGATACGGCGTGTAGTGTGAAGAGAGTATGCGTGAAGCGTACTCTGTGTAATGCAGCAACGCGCCGTGCAACGTGCGCTATACTGATGTGTGGCATAGAAGGAAGGGAGTATGCATGGAGTGTACTCCGTGTTGTATGGCAATGCACCGTGTGATGTGCATCGTGATGATGAGTGTTGTAGCGAAGAGAGTACGCGTGGCGCGTACTCCATGTAGCGTAGCGATGCACCGTGAGACGTGTATCGTAGCGATGGGTGTTATAGTGTGGATGGACGAGAGTTCACGTGAGTGTGCTCTGTACCAGGTCGTGATACACTGGATGGCGTGTCACGAAGAGTCGGATGGCGTAACAGAGAAGTGTGGAACGTATGGTGTACTGTTGGGAAACTGTGTAACAGTGTCCCAAAGCAAAGGTGATATGGCCTGTAGTCCAAGGTAACGGGTATTGCCTTGAGACTAACTGGTGACTGAAGGTAAGTGGGAAACAGTGGAAAAGGTATCAGAGAGTGCAGCGGAAGCATGATGAGCATCGTGCTGTTATTCGAGAATATATCTCAAGTTGCATAAGGTGACAGAGGTACATTTCTGGATGTAGTCCTCTTGCTAAGTGGTGGGAACTATGTAATAGTGTCCCAAAACAATTGGCGATATGGCTTGTAGTCCAAGGTGACGGGTGTCACCTTGTGGTTGACTATGGCTAAGAGTATATGGAAGTGGTGAAAAGGTATCAGAGAGTGTAGCAGAAGCATGATGGGCCCCGTATTGTAACTTGAGAATCTGTCTTGAGCTACATAATGTGACAGAGGCACATTTGAGGATGAAGTCCTCTTGTCAAATGGCGAGAACTGTGTAACAGTGTCCCAAAGTAGTAGTGATGTGGCATGTAGTCCAAGGTAACAAGTATTGCCTTAAGACTGACTTGTAACTAAGAGTATAAGGAAGTGATAGAGAAGTATCAGAGCGTGCAGCGGAAGCATGATGGGTATCGTGACGTGACTCGGGATTAGTCTTGAGCTGCGTGACGTGACAGAGGTGCAATTGTGGATGCAATCCTCTCCCATCAAGTGTTGGGATGAACTTTTACAGAGTCTGGAAGTGGGAATAATCCTATCAACCGAGTTTGAGCAAGTTGGTATCGGAGTATGGAGCTTGTTTATACAAGCAAGTGTTCAGTGGAGCTATAAGTTGCTCTTAGGTGATAAAAGTGGAGTAAGATACAAGTGTCTCAGACGAGACACGTGTACCAGACAGGTTTACCATATGTAATGGGTAATCTGTTCTGATCATGGTTACACGGTACATTAGCCAGAGAATTTGCTGAGTTGATGTAGCCTGAATGAATGGGAATAAGGATGTAGTATGGGCTAGGATACGTGAAGGTGGTAACGGGTAAATAGTCTAAGGTTGGGACGCATGACTATGTCGGTCGGAATCATGCGTCAGATTGTGGAAATAGAAGAACGAGACAGAGGTTTTAGTGTCTTGACCCTAAGGTGAATCACAAGGATTCGCTTTAAGGAATAAGACCCGAAGGGTTTTAGTATAGTAAATGGCACATGAGAGCCCAGGAATGGATGGTGAGTGTTCCAAGTGAGGCGTAGTTCTATGTTTAGAATAGTTACTTATGCATTTAAATAGATGATGATGTAAGGTTATGTGTATGCATGTAGGTTGCCATCTGACAAGCACACGAATGGACTGCATGGAATGAGTATGGAATGAAGTCCAAGTAAGTATTCATTCATACTCTTCTAGAGTCTTTTATGTACGTAAACGAAGAAGAAGAACATGAAATGCTTTTTAACTAAAGGGGAAAACGAAAGAAGAAACGTAAGTTTTCAAGTATAAGTATGTATTGGCCTTTCCTTGGCAACCCCTCTTTATGCACCCAAAGTATGTACGTGTATGCATGTGAATGGATGCTATATGTAGTACGTATTGTATGTATTTTCATGAAAAGGAAATGGAACGAAGCCTTAAAAGACGCAAGAACAGTTAAGAAACGTAAGAAAGGAAGAGGAAGAAAACGATTTTTTTAAAATAACTCTCTTTCATTTTATCTCGAGGAAAACTTCTTTCAAAATGACTTTTACAAAATGAAAGAAAGGAAAACCTTTTTCTCAAATAAAACTCTCACGAATCGTAAGAAACGAATGAACGTAAGAACAGTAAGAAATGTAAGAACCGTAAAGAAAGAAAGGACTGTAAAGGAAATGAAAGGACTGTAAAGGAAAGAACGGACTGAAATGGATGATGTATGAAGATACATAAGGGCCACGTGGACTGGAACGGAAATGGTACCAAATGAATGGACGGTAAAGGGGCAGATTGCAATGCCGGGTAAGTAATACTGGTAGTGCACCTAGTGCTGCACCCTGACGGAATGGATTCCCAAACCCACGGCCACGGGCGGAATCAGGTCCAAAAGACCACTAACCCCAGCACACGGGGCGTAACAGTGTGCTATAGGCCAAATGAAAGTGAAAAGAAAGAATGGATGCATGTTAAGTATGAATGCATGTATGAATGGATGAACGGAATGCATGAATGTACGTAAGTAAGAAAAGAGAAACGAATGAATGAACGCATGTATGCATGAATGTATGTAAAAGAAAGAATGCATGAAAATATTCTTTAAGAAATGAAGGCAGCGAGGCGTGAGGAACTGTTTTAAAGAAGAAAGCACGTTTTAAAAGAAGAAAACCCCCACCTCGCAATGTTTTTAAAAGAAAAGAAAGACGTATGCATGCTATGTACAATATGTATGTACGAAATGATGAATGCATGATTGAAAATCTATGTTATGATATTTTAACTGTATGAAGTAATGCTTACGAGTCATCGACTCATTTTAGTTTTTATGTGTGCCCCCCCAGGCACAAGATGAGCATGACAGGTCAGGACGGACACAGCCCAAGGGGGAAGAGCACGAAGGCCTAGGCAAGATATTTTTATATAAAAACTTAAATTATGAAAGCTAATGTTTTCCGCTAAGTCTTTTAATAAAGAAAAATGAATTTTATTTATAGCATGGAAGTCTTTTGTATCCTGGCATGAATGGAAAAGAAAAGAAAAAAGGAACAGTAATTCTCCTCGATTTTTATATAAAAAAAAAAAATCGATATGAAAAGGACCCACCATAAGGACGAGCGTTACACGATGGGTTTGGGTCGGGTTTTTATAAAGCATGCTGGGAGGTGGTTAAAACTGATGTGTGGAAAGCAGTTATGGAATTCTTCAAGTCTAAATACCTTCCTAAGTTCTTTACGACTTCATATTTGGTCTTAATACCAAAGGTGGAGTCGCCTATAGGTTTTGATAAGTTCTAGCCCATTAGCCTTTGCTCTATTTTTTATAAAATTTGCTCCAAGATCATTGTAACTCGATTAACAAGTCTATTGCCTCGACTGATTTCTCTGGAGCAAGGTGCCTTTATTCCTGGACGTAGCATATTTGAGAACATTAGTCTCACCCAAGAAATGGTTCACTCTATTAATAAAAGAATTCATGGTGGTAATATTATGTTGAAGGTGGATATGGCGAAAGCCTATGATCGTGTGGATTGGGATTTTCTGATCATGGTCTTGCGCAGGTTTGGCTTTTCTCCTCATTTCTATGATTTGGTGCATTTCAGGATTTCTAGCCCTTGGTATTCGGTTATGATTTATGGTACAGTCAAGGGTTTCTTTCCAAGAGGTCGTGGTCTTCATCAAGGTGATCCAATGTCACCTTATTTATTCATCATTCAACAAGAGTTATTATCTCAATTGATCCATGCCAGTGTGCGAGAGCATAAGTTTGGGCTTTTTTCTCAGGCTGGAGGTATGCCTATTGTTTCTCATTTGATGTATGCTGATGATGTTATGATATTTTCTAATGGAAGCCAGAGATCGGTTCGAGTTCTTCAGTAAATTTTAAGCCAATATGAGAGGTGGTCGAGATAGACTATTAATATACAAAAATCGGCACTATATTGTTCGAACAAAATCTCCCCTAGGCATAAGCGGAGGCTTTTACGTAGTATTGGGTTCATGGAGGGGACATTCCCTTTCAAATATCTGGGAGCGCCAATAATTTTGGGGAGATTTAAGCAAGTTCATCTAGAAGACATGGTAAATAAAGTGAGGCAAAAAATCAGTGGCCGGAGGATAAGACTCCTATCTACTAGTGGCAAGTTCATTCTGTTGCGGCATGTTATATCCAGCATGATGATTCACCTTTTAGCTATTTTACAGGTTCCTCAAATTACCATATCCAAGATCCACCGGTTGATGAGTTCTTTCTCTTAGGGAGAATCTGATGGGCAAGATAAAAGAAAATGGGTGGCGTGGAAGCATATTTGCAAACCTGTGAAAGGAGGGCTCGGGTTGTGGGCCCTTCAGGACGTTCAAAAAGCCTAATATATGCGTTTTACTTGGAACCTTATCCAAGGTAATTCTTTATGGGCTACTTTTTTCAAAGAAAAATATGTGGGATCAAAGCCTTGGTGCCTAACACGGGCCTCTAAAGGGTCTAGATTTTGGCGAATGGGTGCTAATTGTATTCCCTTGTTATTGAATAATTCGAAATGGAAGCTTAGAGAATGTGAGATTTTTTTCTAGTATGATAAATGGAGGGATAATGGTCCCCTTATGAATGAGATGTCCATAGTGGGTACACCTTTGCTAAAAATTAAAGATTGTCAGTTATCGAACAGTTGGGATATGGATCTTTTGGAGAGTTTAGTAGGGCATGATAAGGTAGATGAGGTTTTAATCTCTTTATCTTGACCTAATTCTAGGAAGGATATTTTGGTTTGGACTCCTATAGAGACAGGTATATTCTCTACCAAATCTGCTTGGAATTGTATTCGTGTTAGAGGATCTCTTCTTGATTGGCATGCTTGGATTTGGCATAAGAAACTTCCTTTAAAAAAGTCTATATACTTTTGGAGGGCTTGGCATATGGCATTGAGTTTGGATGGTAGATTGCAACGTATTGGTATTCCCCTTATTTCCAAATGTGACTGTTGTAATGTAGGTCATATTGAAGATATGAACCATGTGCTCTTTGAGGGTGATTTCCCTCAAAAAGTATGGTCTTTTTTTGGCACTCTCTTTGGTATTCCTATTGAAGGATCTTGGAAACAGAATTCTGTGACTTGGTTCCAGCGTGCTAGCTCATCTTCGCAGGTGGGATTTATTATGGGCATCATGCCCATCATTGTCACTTGGCGCTTATGGAGGAGAAAATGTCTTGCTCGAATGGAAGGTATTCTAGAATCTCATGAAAATGTTGTCCATTCTATCTGTGTGTGGTTAGGTTCCCTTTGTCAGGTGGCTAAGCATCCTAAGCGTTTGTCTTGTCAGGATGGCATGATCCTTGAGGCCTTGCGGATAAAACTAGTGGTCCCTAAAGTCCCTTGTTCAGAGCGGTAAGGTAGGTTAAGCCACCTTTGGGTGGCACAAACTGAACACGATGGTAGCAGTCTTAGAACCCAGGTTCTTGTGGCATTGGTGGGGTTATTCATAATGACTTAGGGCGACATGTTCAGGCCTATGCCTCACATGTTGGCTTTGGGTCCAATAATAAAGCGGAACTCATGGCACTCCTTCAAGGTTTGAGAATTTGCAAAGCACAAAATATCACTAAGGTGATTGTAGAAATAGACTCAAAAGTTGTTATTTCTTGGTGGCTTAGAGGGAGATGTGGTGTGTGGTACCTAGAGGATTTTTGGGAGGAAATTATTGGGCTATCCCGTACTATGCAATGCCATTTTCAGCATGTCTTTCGTGAAGGTAATAGGGGCCAGGTTAGCCAAGTCTAGGGCTTCAGGTGAAGAATTGGCTTATTCTAATAATTGTAGTAGTATGCCTCAGTTTCTTAAAGGATTACTCCGTCTGGATTTTTTAGGCCTGCCATCGTTACGATGTTAGGTTTGGTTTTTTTATGGTTCGTATTGTTTTCCTTTATCCATAGGTTTGCAATAGAAAGCTGTTTTTGGTTGTGGCTTCTTTGGGTTTTCCCTAGGGCCTTGTTTTTGTTTCCACGGTATTCCTCCGCCATAAGTGAAAGTTTTATTTCAATAAATATGGGAGGGGGTCACTATTAGACATGTGCCCTTCCGCCCTTTTAAAAAAAATTAATAAAATAAAAACTAGAAGATAATGGCTCAAACTGAGGCTTACGGCAAGAACAAAACCAACAATAAAATCCCAAAATGAACCCCATGGTTTGGACAGAAACAGAGCATGGTTTGGAGGCCAAAAACACTCGAAAAAGGTTTAACCCACAAGCTAGAACACGAAAATACCAAAGGAAAAAGAGAGGAAAACCAAGCTTCAAGGCTCACAAATGGAACAAAAATAGAGCATGGTTTTCGGGACCAAAACAGGGCATAATTTTCATGGAAAAAACAAAAGGAAAAGGAGAGGTTTTTACACCACATTAACAAGGAATATACAAGAAATGAAGAAGAGGAAGGAGGCACACAAGGGAGCTTTGGCCAGACTTGCAAAATGGTGAAAACCCATGAAATAAAATGCAGAAAATGGAAGAGAAAGAGCTCAGTTTGCAGCAAAATTGGAAGCGAAAACAAAGAAATAAAAAGGCAAGCTATTACTGGACTAAAATGGTGGAGGAAGCTTCAGCAACTGGTTGAAGGAGAAGATAAGCAACCAAATGAAGAAGAAGAAGGAAAGGAACAACAGCACAGGATAAAGAAGGAGAAAAAGAGATGAAGAAGGCCCAAGGCTAGACAAAAAAGGGCGTCGTTTGGGGGTTTAATGGGCTGGGTTTTGAAGCACACAAGCTGGGCTGAAATCTGAAGGGGTTTTGGCCCAAAATTAGAGTAAAATCCCACTAAAATAAGCCCAATCTAAAAATAAAGAGCCCAATAAAAGAAAAAAGGCACAATAAAAAAACAAATAAAAACACTACAACTAATTATAAATAAGAATAAACAAATAAGCCCAACAATGAAATAATTTAAACTAGAGAGTCATTTAAATGAAAAACAATAATTAATAACAAGAAAGTATATTAAAATAAATTGCACAACTTAGAAATCATAAAATAAATCCAACGATTAACACATTAAAATAATCATTTAATAAAAATACATGTAAATATGGGGTAGTACATTATTGATGTATATGCAATTTCATTTTAATTAATGTTTCTACCAAAGTTAAAAAATAAAAATAAGTATAATGCATGATATTAATGAATTAAACAGATCATAACAATAAAATACATGAATTGTCACATAGCGTAATATTAAGAAATTTTTATATTATTAGAAAATACAAATGAATATATTGTTTTGTATATATCTTTCTGTATTGTTTGAATGAGAAAATTAATTAACATAATTTTATATAAATTTTATCATTTTATTTAAATATATTTTTTATGACTCTAATAATAATGAAGCGATAAAATACATATCACTCATTTTTTAATATTTTTAATAGAATAATAACAAAATTGTTTGCAATTGATATTTCTAATATGAGTACTTCTATATGCAAGCTGTTTGCGGACAAAATTGCGGACTAACGATGACGTGGCAGAAATTAATTATTAAAAAAAAAAAAAGAACTGAAATCCACGAAAGCTTCTTCAGCAAGCTTGTTTCATTTCAGGCAATTTTCCCTCCCAATCGTCATCAACCTAGTCCGAGCGAGCACTCCCTCAGCTCCTCCGCGCGACGATCTCCTCCGCACGAGCACCTCCTCCACACGAGCCCTTCCTCCGCGCGAGCACATCCTCTGAGCGAACAGCTCGATCGCGCGACCACCTCCACTGCACATCCTCCTTGGTGCGACGACACCCACTGCACATCCTTCTTCCTCTGCGCGACCACGTCCACTGCACATCCTTCTTCCTCTGCGTGACGACGTACGCTGCACAACCATCTCCTTCGCACGACCAGCTCCTCTGCAGCACCACCTCCACTGCACAACCAGTTTTCATGCACGACCAACTCTGCACGACCACTTCCTGAAAAGTATAAACTAGATTTATTTTTTTACATTTGCCATTTAGTTCCCGGTTGGGACACAGTGCTCTAATTTCGCATTGCCTTTTCTCCACATAGTTATACACGGGTAGAAATGGACATGGCCAAACAAACATTTAAGTTTGTAATTTTTTTTTGAAAAAGGCCAAATCTTTCTTAGCTGAGTTTATGTTATAGGCTAGATATAAAAATAAAAACCTTAGCTTTTTTTATTTATTATCTTTCCAAGTTCATGCATGTCAATTGGAATTTTGTACTGTTGCGTTACCATTGATAGTAGCATATAACCATGAACTATTCCAACCGGCCAAAAAATTTTTAACTTAAAATATCTAGGCTCAAGGACTCCCATAATGCTTTACTTTATGGAATGGTGAACTATATGTTTGGTTAATATTATCGTTAAGAGAATGAGAATAATTTTGTCAAAGCTTGATTAATTTTTTAAGAGAATGATGAACTATAGGAACTGCTAGTTATGAGGTTGATTAATTTTTATGAGCTTGATTAATTTTTTATTTTCTTAAATGAAATTATAACTTCTATTACTTCAATTTAGATAATACTATAATGCAACCAAGCGATAGATATGAACCTTACAGCTGAACATATATATGACGTGCAATCACTACGTGGTGCCATGTGGTTTATTAATACCATGTGGTTTGTTAATGGTTTTATAAACATAATTTTTAGAGGACTTCTAAAGTTCAACATTTATGTGGCCATGTGGACACATTTTTGTTTTGAATATGTTTTTTTGTTTTTTTGTGTTATTATTTTTTTGTTTTGTAATAAATCATGTAGTCCAAATAAATGGTGGTGGCATGTCACAATGGTCATTTGACATGTAATGTTGAAGATGGGTCCGGTAACATGAGTTGTATATATATGTCTATATAAACCTATAAGAGTTTGAATGGAAAATTTTAATTGGCATTTGTGTCAAATGACCATTGTCGATATTTTATCACAAAGCAAGGGCCACCCAATGTCCTTCCAAAAGCATGGAAAGGACATTATAGTAATAGGGATGCTTGAAGTCCATGATGCTTAGTTGATGGGCATTTGGTGGAAATGTAGTTTTTCAAGTTTAATGTGTATTTGCAAATATATTTTGCTGAATGTTGGTGTAATATATTGCGTATTAGCAAAATATTTAAAAAAATGCCCACATTTGTTTGTATTTAAATATCTAATATTATTGTATTATTTTGCTAATGAATGATGTGCATGATTTAGGTACCAGCATTAAAAGTTGAGGGTATAGGAATTTCACTTAATTGATCATCTTTCTTATAAAGACATGTCATTAAGTTGAGTGTATAACTAAAAATACAATGGTAGAGCTTTGAATAAATTTATATAAGAAGATTTTAAATTTTCTAAAATATTCTTTAGATGGAGAAAGGGAAGGACCATGCATGTCCTTTACATTCTACCACAGAGCCAGCAACAAATCCATCCACAAATCCTCCCTCCCAGGTACTCATTTATGAAATTTAAATTTACATTAATACATCTTTGTTTCATAATCCTTACTGTTTTTCATTTTAGGTGATACCAATACCATGTTATCCGAATTTCTCAAACTATATGCATGGTTTGCATTCACCAATGCCGAATGCGTGGTTACCCCCATTTTGTATGCATCCTGAAGGCAGCGCATCTACACAAACTAGTCAGGTGAATAATTCGTTCATATGGTGTTTTCATTTATTTTTAATCATGTATGAAATTGATTTAATTCATTTTGTGGGTGAAAACTTGCAGGAAAATCGGCTGCCCCCATTTTGTGCATCACTCAACCAAGCGATTGGTTTACAATCCGCAACTTCAAGCCATGTTGATGAAACCCAAGATCCCACACCTGACTCTACTGGAAAAAGTATGTCTACGCCATCTGTTGATGATACTGTTGAGTTCAAACATGATGATCTGTCTGGGGCACAAACCATTGAGCCCCAATTTGAGGGGGCCAATATCGTTGAGGAGCCGAAGTTGGGGATGGTGTTTAAATCTAAAGAGGAGTTGCTTTCTTATTATAAAAGATATGGGCAACAATGCGGTTTTGGGATAATGACTCAAAAGAGCCACAGATTTGAAGATGGGAGCCTTAGATATGTCACAGTGGGTTGTGCTCAGGGTGGGAAGGCACGAAACCGTACGTCAAATGTTGCCAGGCCACGTCCGACATCAAAGACAGACTGTAAGGCAAGAATAAATGTGACGTTAGAAAAAGGAAGGTGTCAAGTGTAAATAATTCCCATAATCACGGTTTAAGTCCACAAAAGTCAAGATTTTTTCGCTGCAATAGAGAAGTGAGCGAGTCCGTTAAGAGAGTGTTAGATATAAATGATCAAGCTGGGATAAGAATGAACAAGAGTTTCGCCTCTCTTGTTCAAGAAGCAGGTGGGTTTGAGAACTTGCCATTCAGAGAAAAAGACTGTCGTAATTATATTAACAAGGCACGCCACCTTCGACTTGGGAAAGGTGGTGCTGGAGCCCTGCGTGAGTATTTTGCGCGAATGCAATACAAAAATGACGGATTCTTTTCACTAATGGATATGATGATGACGGACGATTGAGAAATGTATTCTGGGCGGATGCACGAAGTAGGGTAGCCTACAAATATTTTGGTGATGTCGTGACCTTCGACACAACATATTTGACTAACAGATATGGGATGCCGTTTGCACCATTTGTTGGGGTTAACCACCATGGCCAGTCAATTCTGTTGGGCGCAGGATTAATTTGTAGTGAGGATACAGAAACGTTTACATGGTTATTTCAGACTTGGCGTAATTGTATGGATGGTCAAGCTCCCAAGGCTATTATCACAGATCAAGATAAAGCCATGAAAAATGCTATTACTCTCTTCTTTCCAAACAGCCGACACCGATATTGCTTATGGCACATATTGAAAAAATTGCCCGAGAAGCTAGGTTCACATGGTGCATACAAAACTGGTTTGAAAAGTCAGTTGCTAAATTGTGTGTATGACTCTCACACAGTAGAGGAGTTTGAGGGCTCTTGGGAAGTGTTGATTACGAAGTACAACTTGCAGGAAAATGCTTGGTTGAAGAGTTTATACGCTGAGCGTACGTATTGGGCACCGGTGTTCATGAAAGAAGTTTTCTGGGCTGGAATGAGTACAACCCAACGAAGCGAAAGCATGAACGCTTTTTTCGACGGATATGTTCATGCTAAGACAAACTTAAAAGAGTTTGTCGACCAGTACGATAATGCATTGAGGAAGAAGATTGAGAGTGAAAGTGAGGCGGACTTCCACTCATTCAACGTCACAATTCCTGTTGTCTCTCCCTCTCCACTTGAGAAGATTTTTCAAGAGATATACACTTGCAATAAATTTAGAGAAGTTCAGAAAGAAGTAATAGGGATGGTTGCCACCCTTCCCTCTCTACACCGGAAGGATGGTGTAATTGCAACATAC
The DNA here is from genome assembly GCA_011037825.1 of Carya cathayensis. NCBI lineage: Eukaryota > Viridiplantae > Streptophyta > Magnoliopsida > Fagales > Juglandaceae > Carya > Carya cathayensis. The sequence goes on along the minus strand of QGSO01000216.1, from coordinate 425,722 downwards.
CATGTAGAAGATGAAGTGAATGTTGATGATTTCATCAAGGAGGTGACCCAGATAGTGTACTTTAATGAGGCCGAATGCGAAGTGAAGTGTTCGTGTGCCTTGTTTGAGATGAGAGGGATTTTGTGTAGACATGTATTAGGCATTATGAGAATTAACAAAGTCCGTTCGGTTCCAGAGAAGTACATACTAGATCGATGGAGGAAAGACATAAAAAGGACATACACTCTTATACCAAGTAGTTATGACTTAGTTGATCAGAGGCCTGAAGTTAAGAGATATTCACGCATCATAAAGAAATGCTACGATGTTGCCACAAATGCATCTTCATGTGATGAGCACACTGAGGATATGCTAGCTAAGCTAGATGCGATGAACTTAGGGTACCGCACCAACAAGCCGCCCTCGAAGGTTGTAATTTGTAATGCGGAGACAACGACAGCTGCAAGTTCTAAGAAAGTTCTGAGTCCTCATGTAGTCAAAGGAAAAGGTAGACCGCCATTCCTGAGAAAAAAATCAATGATTGAGAGAGTGAAACCCACGACGAAAAAGGCTAGTCAAAAAGGAAAGCGTAAACAGGTTAACTAAGTGTAATTTGCTGTATATTTTAGCTTTTATACTTTGTATTTTACTTTTATACAAAGTAATATATAAATTGGAAGTATATTAAATCTTACTTGATTAATTTGCTTTGTAGCTGCATGGGATAGAACGTGAAGTTGTTGGAATGTGCAGGAATTTATTTGGCCAAACAGATGTTGGGACAGAACAAAATGTCCCAGTTGAGGTAGTTTATATGGGTTTGTAAAGATATGACATTTTAAATTTTTTTAGGAATGAATACATATTGAAAAATTCGATGCTATGGAGGTACCTTCATACTAAAATTCCGCTTATGTATTGTTAGCCGATACTAAACATTACCGAAGGGATGGACGTTAGTGCTACGGAGTTAGGCTTTGCAGAGAATGCGACACAAGAAAGTGTAATTTGTCTTCTTTAACTCGGTGATCCTGTGTAAATGTGTCCTGATGAGTGTTTGTGATATTGTAGCCATCATTTTAACTGATATTGTAGTGTTCACAGATTTTGATTGGGTTGGATGGAACCCAGCCGAAACGCTTGCGTGAGACACCATCGTCGCAATGAGTCACTTTATGGGGTTTGTATCTCGATTATGCACTTGCACCATGTGCTTGTTAATTTTTTGTGGTTTTATGCTATTTAACTTGGTGATTTGGTGTGGTTTGATTTCAGTTGGAGAATGGGTAGATTCAAGTCATTTTTGCGTGAAAATGGGAAGAGTAAGAAGAACGAATGATGGGGAGTCGAGCAGAACGTAATGAGTCCTTGGGTGATGGTTTTTTGCAACATTAGTGGAGCAAGCAGTTGAATAGCATGTTAACTTGTGTTTTTTGTACAAATTTTTTTTTTGATGGGTGCTATCCATATGGTGTTTATATATATGGTGTATGTAATGGACTTGTGTTGTTGTAATTATTTTTTGATGGATGGGTGGAGTTTCGTATGTAATTATTTTTTTCTTGGTAGTTTGAGCAGTTGTAATTAGTTTTTGATTATACGAGAGCATCGTAATTTGTATGTTCTCAGAGTCTCACAGGTTTGAACTAGAAGTTGTAATGGATACACAAACACGGAGTAGAAGTATTTATGATGAATATTCAACTTCCTGTTTTTTATCAGAACTTCTATTATTGTCAATTTACTGATATTGTCAATTTTATAAGCGGATTCAACAGATTTGATACATTAATCTGTCCATGGTCAGGGTGTCAGGAAAACTAAATTCCCGATTCACTGGTGATGTCAATTTACAGGATCTCATTGTTCTTGGATTCAGGCGTTAAAAGTCGAGTTATAAATGGAACCTACCAATTTTGCACCGGAAGGATGGTAAATTTTCTAAAACCACCAAAGTCGAGTTCGAACGCAAAAATGTTGTAATGTGATAGGTCCCCTGTATAAAAGTTTTTGAATGAAACTTAGATTTAAGCGTACGATGTTATTAATTTTCCAAATTACATTAACAATCGGACATGATAAGTCCCTTTGTATATACTATATGCATTGGCAAGGCCAGCACCTGTACATTTTGCAAAAGACCTATAATCCAAGAAACCATCCACTTTGCAACGAAAAGTTCAGATCCACAAATAGTGTACTAATTCAAATGGTGTTCTACAACTTCCAAAATATGCATACATATATTTATTACAACTTTGTAGGCATTTCCATAACAACTACTACAGATATTTCACTGAGTCCAGAAAATTACACTTAATTCCCGTTTAGTGGGTATTCATTATGATCGTACATAGAACAGAAAAAGTAATATTAAAATTGCCCAACATATACGAATATGTGTGCGTTGACGCCGAACATCCAACTCCATCTTCAAGATTTCGCCCTCTCTTTTACGAACCTCTTCCATCCAATGTCGAACCTCTTCCATAGTTTTTCGAACCTCTTCCTCTAATTTTCGAAGCTCTTCCCGTGTTTTCTGAAACTCCTCCTGTGTTTGCTGAAGCTCATCCTTCTTCCTTAACAACTCAACTTCTATTTTGCAAAGTTCTTGTTCTCTTTCCTGACTGCTATCTGCCCATTTGAAAAAGTTGCAATGTGGTAACCCCTGTATGGCCAACCAAAGGAGAAGCATATTTTGTGAATATAAATATAAAAAATCTTAGTCAAACCCAAACGCAAGTTAAAGTGAATGTCCACAGATTTTGTACCTTAATATTGTAGTTTGAACACCCAAAGAATGCTCTACCCGGATTTCGCGGTGTATTTGATGTTCTAAGTGAAGAGGGTGATCCACAGGTGCACAATGGGGCTTTTTTCAATGTATGATTAACAATAGAAGATGATGAAATCGACGAGGATACCTTTTCTTTACTCAACATGTTCCCAAGTACCTATGGAAAAGGTATACTGTCGCTGAAGTATTTATAGTGTTTTTTCATTCACTGCTTTATGTTGTTGTAAAGTAATTTTTTTTATAAAGAAATGGTAAATCCCAAATAGTAAAGAATATTTTCAATGACACATAATAATTGACTGGGAATTAGAGACTTTGTTGGTAACTGTTTCTTGCTTTGAACCAGTTACTAGAAAAGTAGTTTTTGCTGATGATTGTAAAAAATTCATGGAAAATTTAAGACACAAAGCATCACAGAGTAAAGGAGTAAGATTTATAACTCAATTAAGTTGAGGGTACCAGACATTTGGACAAATTTTCACAACAGCAATTTCATTTTATCTTTTGACAAGTAAAATTGATTAATGTGCAAAAGGCACTACCCAAGCACAAAGGAAGTATACAAGTGAAACACCTATGAAGAAGGAAGAAATATCACACATCAGCAATTATAATATTTTTATGATAAGTAATTGAAATTCATTATTAATCAAGCACACCAACTACAAAGAATTGTGATCGGCACTGGCTGTCCAGAACAGACACCAAATACACAGATTTATACAATAGAACCAAACACCCAGGCAGAAAAAGGACAAGAAACCCAAAACTAGAAAAATAAACTCCCCTGCACACTATTTGTCCACCATCTGATCCCAAGAAGCTAAAACCGCCCAAAGCCCATCAAGAAAACCAATCAAAATGTTCTAGCTTCAAGACCAATCCACACGGAACCATCCCCACAAACCAGAACTTCAAGACATAACCACCAGCTTAGGCTCCATTAAATATCCAGCAAGAATGTCAATGTCAAAACCAATAAGAATGCAAAGGGGAAAATTTTATATTTCAATAAAATTTAAAAAATAAAAAATAAAATATTTTTATAAATAAAAAACCTTAAACCAATCCTTTATACGAGCAGGTAAAGAAGGAATAATGTCTAAATTTTTTTTATCACTAAAAGAATGTCTAAATTCAATAAGGAAGAAATAATAAAAACTTCGCTACAGTTAAGAAAACATTACATTCAAAGTAAACTACAGGTGTACCCCTCCAACAAAATAAAGTTATCCGTTGAAAATAGAACAAAAATTCAAGGAAATACTTTTGCTGAAGTATTCAATTCTGTCCTGTAACAACAATCACAAGAACCACTGCAAAAGCAATACTCGCTCCATCATACCAACCTTCCTTAATACCCTATACTAGAAAAATGAAGAATTGGCATATTATCTTGAGATAAATAAAGATAGAGATGTCTAATATATTTGATAAGAGAAAACCAGTATCAGAACAAAAGGCTTAAAAAGAAAGGGAACGCAAATCTGAATGAGAATATCCACTGGGCTTGTAAAACCACTCCAGGATTCTTAATTTCCACTTCACAGTAATTATATTGGCATTGCCAAGCCTAAAATTTAGCTAGAATTTTATTATTTTGGCTATAGTATCAAATTTTAAGTATACAAGTGACCTATATTTGGCAGCTTAGAAACTACAAAAATAACATAAAGCAAGAGAGAGAGAGAGAGAGAGAGAGATCAAGACCTGTTAATCTGTGAAAAGCCCGATTTAGGGTTTCCCCAACAATCAATCTGAACACCTGCAACAGAAATCAAAATAAAGAACTAAAATTTCAGGAACCCCAACAGAAATCAAAATGAACTGAGAAGAAAAATGCGGAAGTTATAGACCTAATATTTGGGGTTTTTATTTTAGTTATAGACCTAATAAACCGAGAACAAAAATGTGGAAGAACCAAACAAAATACTACCTTAAGCTTTTTCACGATCCTCTTCGACTTTCTGTGGTCTGAAATGAAAGAGGGGGGGTCACTTACATGGTAGTTTGAAACGAAGAAGGCTACGTGAAGTGAAGAAGGCGAAAGAGGTCTCTACGTTTTCTGCTCTGAAACTAAGAGGGAACGAATTGAAATTGGAGGAAAAATTTGTGAAATCTCAAGAATTCAAATTCGTCAAAACGCGGCGTTTCAGACTAGCATGTAGCGGAAAGCAGACGGTAAGCATACTTCTATACGCGGCGTTTCATTAATTGACGTCAGCTCCTGTGTCAGCTGCTGCGCAATTGCCTCCGCATCATGCCTGCAACAAGCATTTTCCTTCTATAATACATATCGTCTAAAATTACTAAATTGTCCTTGTTTTTAAATTTGAATAGACTAAATTATCCTCTTTCTTCTATCACCTAAATCTCCCAAACATTTCAAATGAGAAAACTTTCCCTCTAGTGCTCCAATCACTGGCATTTCCACAAAATTTATTGATTTCCTGGTGGAAGTGCCAATAACCATTATCTTTTCCAGGCAAAAGCATTTGTTTGTTGGCAATCACAAGGGCGAGCTTTGGGTATGGTTTCATCTCGGTACAGGGCGAAGTCCCTCTTTGAATAGAGTTGGACAGGGGCGAAGTCCTCATTGAATTCTAGACAAGGGGCGAGGTCTTTAGGCAAAGTCTTATTTCTGTAAAAAGAAACGCAGCGTTCGAATTAAATGAAACACTACATTTCATTTGTCTGCAATACAGTCCACTTAAGAGGACTGCAATAAGAATAATTCATATATATAAATTAAAAATTAATTTTTTCATAATAAATTTTATTTTTTTAAAATAATTATATATTTAAATTATTATTTTTTACTAATTTATAAGAGTCTACTATATATTCATCATTATTTTTTAAGCATCATCTTTACCTTAGATTTTTATATAATATCGAATAATTGAAAATACTTATTATTTATCAACCAATTATAAAAATAAATTAAATTAAATCATTATAATTAAAAAAATATAACAGACATTTATATTAAAAAATTATTTAAATTTAAGAAATGGAATAGAAAATTAAGTGAGATATAAAATCACTATGTGTCCCATAGGTTTAAGATAATAATAATAAAATGTAGATTTAATTATTTGTACTAAATTCTCAACATTAGATTAATTGTGTAATATCTAATAACTAATATTATTTGATAAATTCATTCTAATCGCGATAAATGTTATTACACATATTTTATAATGGAAAATGTTTGGATGCCCTCTACATGTGTTGTCAAAAGAGTTCCTAATCTGGTGTATTTTATTTAATTTTATTTTCTAAATATTTTAAAAAGTTTCCACTAGTAAATTTGTGTCTGTGCTTTTCATTTAACATTAAAAAAATATCAAAATACATTGTGAGTACTTTTGGGAGGCATATTTAGAGGGGCAATCCTAGCATCATCCTCTATTTATGCCTCTCATCCTATAAGTTTTAAAAAGAGAACTGATTTATGTTTGAAAAATTATATTCTCAAGCTAATGTATAGTGTACATCTAATAAAATACTTACACGGCATAATTCGATTTAAAAAATAAAATTTAAATCATAAAAATAAGATCCTTCCATTTAAGTAATTTTAATGGTGTAGTCTATGCACTGGAGAATATAATAAATCTTTATGTTTAGTAAAAGTGATAATAAAATCTAGGGGTGTACAAGAAATTGTGAAACCGGCTGTGACCAACTCAGACCGGCCATCAGAGGCCAGATCCGGCCAAAACTGCCAAGGAACCGATCAGCGGGCAGCAAAGTTTTAGCAAAACCGACTATCATCGGTTCGATCGCGGTTTGAGACAACTCAACCCGCTGAACCAGCCGATGTAATAATACTCTATTTTTTTTAATTATATCAATATGAAACGACGCCGTTTCACTTAAATTTAAGTGGAACAGCATCGTTTTACTCTTACATTTGTGTTTTACACATAGATTAAACGACGCCGTTTGTTATTAAATCAAACGGCGTCGTTTTGTCTATAAGGTGCAAAAAAAATTAGAACAACGCCGTTTAGATATTACATAGTCATCTTCTTCCTCGTTTCTGCATTTATAACCCTCTCTTTCTCCTCTACAACTCTCTTTCTCTCTACTCTCTCAGACGAACGACGCCGTCAGGGGGAATTGTGAACCGCCAGAGAACTGCTGGAGTCGATACGGCCGGTTGTTCTCCTCCCCGTCGACCTGTTACGGTCGGTTGCTACATCGTTTTCCCTCTCATCGGTCGGCGGCGGTTTTGCCCAAAAATCGCGCCGAATGGGTCGGTTTTCATCCCTAATAAAATCTGGTTTACAAAGAAATTTTATAAAAAATAATATAAATTCTTTACAAATTAATATAATTTGATATAATATGCTAAATTATAAAACTATGTGTACTATAAAAATAAAATTGACTATTACATTATATATAGCCAGTTTATAAGCTTTTCTTGTAAGATATCTTTGTATTCTCGTAGATTCAACACTTCTCAACAGAAAATTAAATTTTTGTTATAAATCGACTTGTATGACCATCTTTAGCAGTTATAATAGTAGTCATAATTGACCGTCCTTATCCATCAATTATGATCGCTCGTAGTCGTCATAGTTGACCGTCTTTAGCCGTTAATTATGACAGTCATGACCTCATTTGTACTCCTATATATGGGGTATCTTTCAAGATTTTCAATATTAAATCCTACACACTTTTTCATCTCTCTTTCCTTCTCTCTCTCTTTGTCTTTCGCTCTCTCTCTCTTCATTAGTTTTATAACATGTTATTAGCACGAGATTCTATTGATTCTGAAACTAGTGGTCTTCTACTTCAAGTAAATTTTTCAATATATTATTTGCAATCCCTAAGGTGAGTATTAAAGATTATATTCCTTATTATTACTTGATAAAATTCTACGTTTATTCATATAGTTTACATCTCAGTTATATCTATGGTGAATTAAAATTTTCATAATTTACATTTCAGTTATATATGTAGTCAATTTTTATTCACATAGTTTATATACAAGTTCTATTTATTTTTTTTATACTTGTTATGAATTATTGATGATAAGATTTATCTTGGAATAGAAACAGAGCATCCCTTAAGGATCGTCCTAAACCAATAATTTTGTTGAGTATCTTATAATAAAATATCTATTTATACTGTGAGATAGTTTAAAGGAATGATATGTGTACCAAAAGATCGGGATCCTCCAAAAAGCATGTTATGATTAATGCACCTGAAGTTGCATAATTGAAATTGTGTAGAGAAAAGCTACTAAAGAATATATGTTTATAATTAATGCCTCAAATTTGCTCATGAAGTAGCAATATCGAGTGCAAAAGTTCACAATATATTATAAACTTATATCTTGTCTTCTAGTGGCTGAGCAAAATAATGATCTTTTGTTAAGAAATCATTAGTCACGTCCTACTAGTTCCACATCATTCTCTGAAATGAATGGTATTGGATTTATATCATTCTCAGAAGATAATTGTACATTTTTTTAAAAAATAAACCAAGAGCTTGGACGTAGTAATGAATATATTTATAGTACTTCTATGATTTCGGGCCAGAAGTTAGTATTGGAAAAACTACCAGCTTTCTCTTTGAGATAATATTATACAAATATTGAATCAAATATTATAATGCATCAAAAGTGATATGATTCAAAATATTTGTATGTTTTTCATAATTATTTTGATCATCCGAAATCAATTACAATAATTCAAATAATTTTCATATGGACGTATATTTACTATAAAGTCTTCTCACCATGAGCGAAAAGAAAAATTTGCTAGAAGCAAATAAAATGAAATAATTCGACGTTATCTTGATTGTCATAGGTGAACTGGAAGTTCAGATGATAATTAATTTATGCATGCAATAAGATAAAAAGATCTTATATTTTAACTGCTAAAATCCCAATGATGATTGAAGTTCTCGTAGGAAAATTAAGAAATTTAGCAGTTTAATGAATATAAGACATGTCTAAAAGCATGTGAGACCTATTGATACAAAAGATAAAACGTCCCGAAAGAGAAAAGCACAAAGACAATAAATTGGTGCTCCTGAAGAGGCCGTACCCACAAAACAAGCAATAAAATCCATCCAAACTTTCTGTACAAATTTCTCTCATAATAAAAACTCCTGAAGAGTACCTCTTGAACAGATTTTTCAATAAATGTCTTCCCTTGAAGAGGGATAGGTACCTGAAAATAACGAAATCTCAATACATTTCATGAATATTGGAGAAATTCTGAATAGAAATTTTCTCGCTGAGTTTGTCAACTGTTGAACCTAAGGTTTCAAGTTTTGTGTAATTATATATTTACACATGGATTTTGATGATAACAAATGAATTCAAAGAATGAAGGAGTCTCAAACTCAATTTGTCCACACAATGGAGTCAAGCACATCAAGGAACCAAGCATGAGCAAGAAGGAAACAAGTTCACATTAAAGTCATAGAGTAATGTTGTAAATCTCTTAAAATTCGAAATTAGGATTAAGGCTCAAAAATTAATATTTTATCATAAAGCATTAAAATACATTTTCCACATGTGCATGAATATTTTGAAAATTAAATTTGAAAATTTTGAAAGATAATTGATTGTCATCTTTCACATGTGCATGCCATGATTAAAGGTTTGAACTTTGAAAATATTAAAGATGATTGATTGTCATCTTTCACATGTGCATGTTTTATTTGAATATTTTCAAAAGTGATTGATGCTTTTCTTGACTTATGCAAAAGGAAGATGCCTTTGTTTGAAATTTGAAAAGTAAAGTGTGCTCCTTTTGTCATATGCAAAAAGTAAAAGATTAGGTTTGAAATTTTTGAAAAGACCCCTGTATGGCCAACCAAAGGAGAAGCATATTTTGTGAATATAAATATAAAAAATCTTAGTCAAACCCAAACGCAAGTTAAAGTGAATGTCCACAGATTTTGTACCTTAATATTGTAGTTTGAACACCCAAAGAATGCTCTACCCGGATTTCGCGGTGTATTTGATGTTCTAAGTGAAGAGGGTGATCCACAGGTGCACAATGGGGCTTTTTTCAATGTATGATTAACAATAGAAGATGATGAAATCGACGAGGATACCTTTTCTTTACTCAACATGTTCCCAAGTACCTATGGAAAAGGTATACTGTCGCTGAAGTATTTATAGTGTTTTTTCATTCACTGCTTTATGTTGTTGTAAAGTAATTTTTTTTATAAAGAAATGGTAAATCCCAAATAGTAAAGAATATTTTCAATGACACATAATAATTGACTGGGAATTAGAGACTTTGTTGGTAACTGTTTCTTGCTTTGAACCAGTTACTAGAAAAGTAGTTTTTGCTGATGATTGTAAAAAATTCATGGAAAATTTAAGACACAAAGCATCACAGAGTAAAGGAGTAAGATTTATAACTCAATTAAGTTGAGGGTACCAGACATTTGGACAAATTTTCACAACAGCAATTTCATTTTATCTTTTGACAAGTAAAATTGATTAATGTGCAAAAGGCACTACCCAAGCACAAAGGAAGTATACAAGTGAAACACCTATGAAGAAGGAAGAAATATCACACATCAGCAATTATAATATTTTTATGATAAGTAATTGAAATTCATTATTAATCAAGCACACCAACTACAAAGAATTGTGATCGGCACTGGCTGTCCAGAACAGACACCAAATACACAGATTTATACAATAGAACCAAACACCCAGGCAGAAAAAGGACAAGAAACCCAAAACTAGAAAAATAAACTCCCCTGCACACTATTTGTCCACCATCTGATCCCAAGAAGCTAAAACCGCCCAAAGCCCATCAAGAAAACCAATCAAAATGTTCTAGCTTCAAGACCAATCCACACGGAACCATCCCCACAAACCAGAACTTCAACACATAACCACCAGCTTAGGCTCCATTAAATATCCAGCAAGAATGTCAATGTCAAAACCAATAAGAATGCAAAGGGGAGAATTTTAAATTTCAATAAAATTTAAAAAATAAAAAATAAAATATAAATATAAATAAAAAAAATCTTAAACCAATCCTTTATACGAGCAGGTAAAGAAGGAATAATGTCTAAATTTTTTTTTATCATTAAAAGAATGTCTAAATTCAATAAGGAAGAAATAATAAAAACTTCGCTACAGTTAAGAAAACATTACATTCAAAGTAAACTACAGGTGTACCCCTCCAACAAAATAAAGTTATCCGTTGAAAATTGAACAACAATTCCAGGAAATACTTTTGCTGAAGTATTCAATTCAATACTTGTAACAACAATCACAAGAACCACTGCAAAAGCAATACTCGCTCCATCATACCAACCTTCCTTAATACCCTATGATAGAAAAATGAAGAATTGGCATATTATCTTGAGATAAATAAAGATAGAGATGTCTAATATATTTGATAAGAGAAAACCAGTATCAAAACAAAAGGCTTAAAAAGAAAGGGAACGCAAATCTGAATGAGAATTTCCACTAGGCTTGAAAAACCACTCCAGGATTCTTAATTTCCACTTCACAGTAATTATATTGGCATTGCCAACTCTAAAATTTAGCTAGAATTTTCTTATTTTGCCTATAGTATCAAATTTTAAGTATACAAGTGACCTATATTTGGCGGCTTAGAAACTGCAAAAATAACATAAAGCAAGAGAGAGAGAGAGAGAGATCAAGACCTGTTAATCTGTGAAAAGCCCGATTTAGGGTTTCCCTAACAATCAATCTGAACACCTGCAACAGAAATCAAAATGAAGAACTAAAATTTCAGGAACCCTAACAGAAATCAAAATGAACACCCAAAATTTTTTGGGTTTTCTTATTAGTTATAGACCTAATAAACCGAGAAGAAAAATGCGGAAGAACCAAACAAAATACTACCTTAAGCTTTTTCACGATCCTCTTCGACTTTCTGTGGTCTGAAATGAAAGAGGGGGGCTTACTTACATGGTAGTTTGAAATGAAGAAGGCTACGTGAAGTGAAGAAGGCGAAGGCGAAAGAGGTCTCTACGTTTTCTGCTCTGAAACTAAGACGGAACGAATTGAAATTGGAGGAAAATTTTGTGGAATCTCAAGAATTCAAAATCGTCAAAACGCGGACGTTTCAGACTAGCATGTAGCGGAAAGCAGACGAAAAACGCGGCGTTTCATTAACTGACGTCAGCTCCTGCGTCAGCTGCTGCGCAATTGCCTCCGCATCATGCTTGCAACAAGCATTTTCCTTCTAATATTGTTAAGAAAATTTTAATCAAACAATTTATAGTTAAAAAAATAGTCATTGAAGCAAAACCATTTCTTTCACATTGATAGAAATGTACATATATTTAACAAAGATGCTTTAGAGTCTTAGACCATATATTTCTCTTACCATTAATTTTTTTTTTTTTTTTGAGAAATTGATATTCTATTTCATACATTCATTTTGTTGTTAGACATAGTAATTATTTTAGATAAATGATATATAATAATCATTTCATTATAAAAGCATATGAATTTGCAAATATTCATTATAATAATTTTGTATTTTTTATATGTGAATCTAAAATTTTATTCAGATATTATTTGATATTATATTAGTTGATTCAATATCTTCTCTATGAATTACTTTCGCTGGCACCATGCTTCAACCCCCCATTCCTCCATTCCTCCCTACTTAGAAATTGTTATATTACTAAAACACTATACTGAGAAAAACAAATTGGATGCACTATCATCTTCACCTATGGTCTTTTATGGGCAGAAGGGAAACAAAAATAAGAAAGATAACTTTACATCTTTTAGTTCAAAGGATCATGGTTTTGTCTAAGGTAACAACTCTAGCTCTAAATCATCCAACTGTCAGCCTCGTGGTCAATCCTCCAACTCTGTCCAATCTTCTACTCTTTCTGTACCAAAAGATGAACATGTTATCTATCAAATCTGTAATAAGAGAAATCGCACAACTATCAAGTGTTTTAATCGTTTCAATCACTTCTATACATATAACAGTATTCCTCATAACTTTGCAGCTATTAAGCTAGATGAATCTCAAGAAACAACTTGGCATTAGATACAAGTGCAACAGATCACATGACCAACACTGCAGGTAATCTCCATCCTATAACACCTTATCATGGTTCTAAAGGTCATGGTTGGGAGTGGGGAAGTTCTATCTATTGCTCATGTAGGACAAGCACATGTTGGCACAGGCCATTCTAAACTCATTTTAAAGGATGTCCTTGTGGTTTCTAACATTAAGAAAGATCTGTTATCTAGTAGCAAATTAACATCTGATTTCCCCCTCATCATTCCGTTTGATGGCTCTAGTTTTGTGATAAATGAGAAGACCACACAGAGATGAGCTACTTTTTATTACTAAAATCTTTTGCAAAGATTTACAAGGATTGTTTGCTAAATTCTGGTGGGGACAATGTCAATCTGAATAGAATATACATTGGCTTAAGTGGTCAAAGATGTGTTCTTCAAAGATGCGAGGCAGTATTGGTTTTGGGAACCTTGAGCTGTTTAATTTGGCTTTGTTAGTGAAGCAAGGTTGGCGGTTGATTCAAAATCATAATTCCTTGTTGTCTAGGATCTATAAAGTTAAGTACTTCCCTACCACGAATTTTTTTCATTCACATTTTGGTAGTACGCCCTCATATGTATAGAGGAGTATTTGTGCTGTTAAATCTCTTATGCAAGTTGGGGATATTTGGAGGATAGGGAAGGGTGATGATGTTCATATAACTCAGGATAAATGTCTCCCAATTTTCTGTTTACCTAAGTCTCTTCAACCTTATTATGTCATTCATGATGATATGAAAGTTAACATCCTTATGCTTCAGCCTAGTGGTTCTTGGGATATGGAATTGATTCAATCTATATTCTCTCCTATAGTTGCTAATGTTATTATTCAACTTACTCTATTGCCAAGGGGTTGGGATGATAAGTTTGTATCATGGTCAAACACTAAAAATAGTTTATATTCAGTAAAGTTTGGATATCATCTTGTTATGGCATTATTTGATTCTACTACCGGTATGGGTAGTTTTGATCTTCAAGGTTTTTCATCCTTTTGGTGCCAATTTTGGAATTTAAATCTTCTAAATAAAGTTAAGAAATTTGGATGGTGAGCTTGTAAGAATAGTCTTTCTACAAAACTAAATTTGCTGAAAAATGGATTTGTTTCTAATGCGATTTGTTCTCTTTGCTCAATGGGAGTGGAAGATTGCTATTGTAACAGTCCGCTAGAAATTCAATGGTAGAATTTCTATAGACTTGAGGAACTTTGTGAAAACTCCGTAAGTTTTCACAAATCGGTTAATCGCAAAGGTTTTACCCTGTCAACATAGTCAGTGTTATCACTCGCTATGGTGCCAGAAATGCGATTTTAATTGTTTGAGGTAGTTAGAAGTGTCAAATTACGTTATAGTTTATGCCACTAGATTCAATAGAATATTTAGGATTTTATGGCCCAATAACCCATTTTCATAATTTCGGACGAAATGGTTGTTCGAAACTATGAATTTATTTATAGGGGCACTTCAGGGTTAAGTTTTGGTAAACGGTTTTCACTGTAGGTTAATATGAATATTTAGGATTTTTTTTCAATATTAAGTTTATCACGCTTTTTTTTTGGAGTGAATAGTAACCTCGATAAGAGTACTAAGTGCAGTGTTTTCAAAATCACAGTGTGGAATGTCCAAATTAGTTTTATTTGGACACTTGGTAAGATCTTAGTAATTGAGCTAAGATATTGCATATTTTAGCTATTTAAAACTAATGTATTTCAATTGCTTCGTGACATTATTTATTGGTTTTAGATGGAAAAAAATAGTTAATAAGCATAAATTCGAGTTATGATTTTTAATTTATTAATATCATGTTTATGCTTAATTTTATAATTATGATTTAATTGGACAATACTTCCTCACATATATAATATTTTTTTTTAATAATCTATTTTCTTTTTAATTTATTTCGAGTGTATTTTTATTTCTTTATTTTCAGCTTAAATAAAATTCAAGAGATCAAACGGTGAAGCTTTTACGTAAAGTCAAGAAGCAGTCTCATGTGTTGTCTGGGGGTGTTTTCGATGGGCTAGTTGGACGTAAAAAGGAGACGGAATTGGGTGCAGAAATTAAGGATAGTTTCGGTGCTTGATTGATTGGAGAAGCCGTGCGTGCTTGACCAGGGGACTTTCATGTTCAGGAGCTTAGGACTGATTACGTAAAACGGCAGGGGAAACGGACGGATGGGATACTTGAAAAAAAAAACAATAGCGGTGGTGAGATGAAGGTTGAAGATGGGGACACGAAGAAAAAAAAACATGCGGAACTTCTTGCCCTTCCTCCGCATGGTTCTGAAGTATACATAGGCGGCATTCCCCGTGATACTTCGGATGAGGATTTGAGAGTTTTTTGTGAATCTATCGGAGAAGTGGGGGAGGTTCGAATTATGAAAGGCAAAGATTCAGGTGAAGGCAATATACGTGAAGAATTTGCCAAAGAATATAACACAAGACCAGTTAAAGAAGTTTTTTGAACATCATGGGAAAATCACAAAAGTGGTTCTGCCACCTGCCAAATCTGGAAAGGAAAAAAGGAGAATAGGTTTCGTACATTTTGCAGAGAGGTCAATTGCTATGAAGGCACTGAAGAATACAGAAAAATACAAGTAGATGGCCAAGTTTTGGAGTGTTCTCTTGCAAAACCACAAGCAGATGAAAAGGCTGGAGGGTCAAATTCACAGAAGTCAGGATTGCTTCCAAATTATCCCCCTTGTATTGGTTATGGTTTGGTCGATGGTGCCTATGGTGGTCTTGGTGCACAATATGGTGCTGCAGGCTTTGCACCGCCAATGATCTATGGAAGGGGACTAACTCCTGGCTTGTCAATGATGCCAATGCTTCTGCCAGATGGACGGATTGGATATGTTTTGCAACAGCTAGGAACACAACTCACGCATGCAGAAAAGAAATCAACACATGCATCATTCACGGATGAAATCGGAATGGCAACAATGCAGAAACATGGAGCCCACAGCACATGCAGTTCAAAGCAGCAGAAAATTAAACCTGGACAGCAGCAAAGAAAGAAAGTTTTTCACGGCACCTTCACCTCAATGCAGCAGCATCAATCACGGCAGCAACTTGCAGCAGCAGGTCTCTCATTCAGCATCCACCGAAAGCATGTTCATTTACATGTTTTACCACGTTTACTTGCACTATGATCAGGTCATCCAAATGAATCCACCGAAAGCATGATCATTTACATGTTTTACCACGTTTACTTGCAAGAATTGTGCTGCAAGAATCCACCGAAAGCATGCAGAAAAAAAAGAAGCGGAAAATCAGATGCAACAAGCTGAAATCACTCAAACCTCAAAGCAACTTGCAGTAGAAACTGACTTGGACAGCAGCAAAGCACAAACAGCATGCAGAAAAGTCAAGCAAAGCAGCAGTTCACTCACATACACAAAGCTGGACAGCAACCTACGGCAACAACACATGCAGACAAATCAGCAGACAAAATTGCAGCAGATAAAACAGCAGCAGCATCCACCGAAAGGAAGGCATCCACGGACAGAAATTTCTCATGCAAACTCTATAAAA
Organism: Carya cathayensis; assembly: GCA_011037825.1. NCBI lineage: Eukaryota > Viridiplantae > Streptophyta > Magnoliopsida > Fagales > Juglandaceae > Carya > Carya cathayensis. Next base: position 409,363 of record QGSO01000216.1, on the reverse strand, counting down.
GCAGGAGAGACTTACGGACTAAGAGGAGGAAAGACAAAATTTTCTGCTTATTTTTCATTTTCAGTTTCATTTTCATTCGGCAGTTGTTGTTTCATTTTAATTCATTTTCAGTTTCATGCTTCTGTTCTAGTTTTCATTCAGCAGCAGTTTATTTTACAGCTTTAATTTGAAACTTAAGGAAGCAAGCTTTCTTTCCACGTTAAAGAGAAACTATCTGTTTCTTATTCAATTCCATTTTCTGTTTTTCATTCAGTATTCCCAGAACAAAGTGACAGTTTTAGTTTTTTCTTCTTCATATTATTTTTTTTCTGCAGTTTTAGTTTTACAAATCAAGTAGCAGATGTTGGCAGCTTAAGTTTTTTTTTTATTTCCCTTCTTGTTTTCAGTTTACGGCTTCTGGGCCTTTCGGTCAACATTGGCTGTTAAGCAATTTTTTTTCTTTCGGTTCCAGACATTAGTGTTAGAAGCCAGTTTTTCAGTCGCTCTGTAATTTTAGTTTCTTTGTGTTCATCTAGGAAATAATTTCTTTCAGTGTTTACTTTATTTAGAGCTCAACTTCAATTTGAGTGTGTATTTTATTTGAAAGTTTAATTTAATTGAGAGTTCAATTTCTTTTAGGATGCATTTTATTTAGAGCGTTTATTTTATTTGAGAAATCATTTTATCTGGAAGTTCAGATTTTTGGATTGGAGAACGCAGTCTCCATTTCCAAACATCAAGTTTATTCCTTACAGTTCCTGTTTTTATTTAATTTCAGTTTAATGTCTTATATTTTCCTTGCACATTTAATTTCTGTCTATTTAAATTACTGTCATTTATTTTTTATTGCACCTTTAATTTCTGTTCATTTAAATCATTATCATTTATTTTTCTCGCACTTGTAATTCCTCTATTTAGGTTAATGTCATTTATTTTCTTGCATCTTTAATTCCTATTATTTAAATTAATGTCATTTATTTTTCTTGCTCTTTTAAATTTCAGTCTATTAATTTCAGCAATTTTAATTTAGTTTCATGCATTTTAATTCCTTACTTTTCATCGCTGCACTCAAATCCGACAAACAAATCTAAAAATATGAATCTAGTCCATGACTAGTAACCTCTCTATCCATTGCACATACCATCCACTTGTTTTCTCTTTGTAAAGTTTTTCACATTTTTTTCAACGAGTTTAATTTTTTAGTAACTTTCCCTGAGGAGACAATTTAGGAATTTATTCCTAATTATTACACGACATCCTCCTGCACTTGGGATAGCCTTTGTGCTACTCATTTTTGAGTGAGTCAAGTCACACATAGTGAATAGTATTAGACACTTGGCACAAAGAGGAACCATTATATGGATTTGTAAAGAAAATCAAGGTGTGAGATCATGCCACCTAAGCAAAACCTTTTTCATCTGATCAACCAAATTGAGCCAAATTAAAGAGGGTTTCAACCCTAGTGAAACCCTAAATGGTTGGAATCCAATTGAAACCCCAAAAACTTGGTTGAAACCGAAACCCTAAACAGTTTCCCCAAACCCTAAAATTGGCCATCAAACCCTTTTTTTATCTAATTTCTAGCATTGTGTTTAATCACTTGATTAAATCACTTCCACATGCTATTAATTTCTCAAATTCTTGTCATGACATCATCATCCAACCTTTTAAACCTTGGAAATTTGATTGGGCTAAGAAAAATTAGATTTGGGCTTGATAGCATCTCAAACCCTAACCAAACCCCCTTTAAACCCCAAATTGAAGCCCACTTGGTTGGGGCCCACCAAGGCCCACGAATTTGGCCACCTTGGCAAAGCTTCTTGGAGAAGTTTCCTCCCCAACATGGCAAACCATTCACTGCCCTTGGCTGCACTCAATAGTGCCTTGATGAGATGGAGAAACCCACCCCATCAACCTCCATACCTTATAGCTTCTGCAGGCAGTCCTTTCCCCTCCCTATTCTCTACTATATGTCACTTATCTACCTCCAATCAATGATCATTCAGGTCCATATCTTCCCCCTACAGAATTCTTGAGTCGTGCAAGACACACTTACTTCCCTTTCATCACTTCTTCACCCCGTTCTTAGAGAGAAACCCAAAAGAGCTCTCTCGGGCAAATTTCTAGGTCTTTTTACGTGGGAGCTTTTCGACCCTTTGTAAGTATTTTCACATGATGACTCCTTCATAAAAGTTATTTCTATTTGAGTCTAGTTTCCGTATATATATTATTCGTATCATTCCATGGTCATTTTGTTGGTCAAACATATTTTTAACCATGGAAAGGTCATTCTGGGCGTGAATCGGGAGAGTCTGTTATGTTTTGGAGTTTTTGACCAAGCTAATGGACATATCTTGGTCCAAAAATTTTATGGAGTGTTTTTAGCATGTTTTTAAGAGTTTTCATTGATTTTTGTTGCATGACTAATGCTTTTGATGATAGATTTGCTTAGATCTATAAACTTGAAAACTGGAAGTGGCAAAACAGTTTTTATTTGGAGAAAGTTTGAATATTTCGAGATTTGATCTTACTCTAAAGGCTTTGATATTTTTATATGATGATCCTAAGTCTCTTTTTTTCATGTTAGGATATCATTTTGAAGATATTTAGTATTAGTTTCAAAAATATGATTTTTCTATGCAAGAGGTTTCGGTTAGGCCTAAGATTCGATGTGTTTGGATTAGATCTATGTTTTATGGATTTTTAGCCATGTGATTTCAAGTTTGATGGTTGGATCCTATTTAAGACACTTTCTTAAACTATGTGATGCTTTATTTCAAAGATCTCACATTGTTAAGCCATTGATCAAGAGGTTTATCAAAACTAGTTGAGGAAAAAGTTTCTGTTTTTGGACTAAGTGTAAAACCAAAAACTCCAAGTGTTATTTTGTGATTTTGATGACTTTAGTTTGATTATTTAAAGCATGGTTGATCTTAGGATGATGTTATGAATATGTTGGAAGTAAGATTTGATTTTTTGGAATTCTTGGAGATGTTTTGATTTAGGATCAAAGCTTGTGATTAAGTGTTTGGATCTTTTTACAAAAAATTTGGTGTTGATTATTAGCTTTTTCTAAATGGATGTTTTAAGTATGGTTTTAAACTTAGGATTGGAAGATGTTTGTTGCAAAATTTTGGTTTAAGCATGAATTTTGAAGTTGGAAGGATTTGCAACAAAAATCAAGAAAAATGGCCTATGGATGTTTTCGGCCATATTGTGTTTTCCATAGTTGTGTTGTGTTTTAAATTTTTCTAAGTTGATATTTGGGTTTAGGACAAAATTTTTATGAGGAATGTAAATTTTGAAAATTTTTGGAGTTAGGATGTAAAATCCTTAAGTCATGGGTAAAATGGTCATTTTCCCACATGTAGAGGGTAAAATGGTAATTTTATCCTAAGTTAGCTTATTTTCATGTTTCTAATTATTAGTAATTAAATGTCTAACTTTTAGAATACCTTCTTATAGTTCCTTGTGTTTCGCGCTTTATTCTCGTAGAACGCGACAATCGAGGTAAGTTAGCTTCTAACTTACTATCAGTTTATTGTGTATATATGATGGGTAAGGAAATTGCAATTTACGTATATATGTTATCATATATGCCATGCCATGCCACGTCATTACATGTTTATCTGTTATGCATGATTTATTCTGTCATGAATATTTATCTGTTACACAATCTATTCTGTCACGTATTGCTATATGTTATAAGTATGCCATGTTAAATATGTCATATGGTACATGTATATCATATCATGTAATATTCACCATTGCAAGTATGTCATGTTAAGTAAAGAAGTCGGATCAAGTTTATGTTAAGTCAAGTTTTAGATCACGTTCAAGTTAAGTTATTCATGTCAATCACGACCCTAAGTGCTAGGATTGGGTAATATCCTAGTGGAACTCCTTTGTTCACGCTGGAGTGTCTAAATAGATGTGAAATTCCCTAGATTGACGAAGTACAGTCAACAGGTTGCGAATGAGGCCTAATTAGCTGGTCACCGGAGTGCGCCAGGCACTAACGCCGATGGTGCCATATTTTATTTTACTTGTATTCATGGGATCACAACAACTGTGGAGCATGAAGTATGGGGCCACAAAAACTGTGGAGCATACACTACGTGAGACACAGCAATTGTGACATGTAGAATACGTGGGGCCACAACAACTGTGAAGTACGTATTAACGCATTCACAGCTGGTGTAGATACATGTGTTGTGATGTGGTAATCGGCAGGGACACACAGCTCTAGGGGACCCGTGTAGCACCCATATGGTCACGTTATTAATCAAGTCAATTGAATAAGATTCCAAATTCATGTCAAGAAGTTAAGAATAAGCAATCATGGTGACCTATGAGATAAGAATAAGCTTCAGATCAAGTCTACGTTAAGTCAAGTTTCAGATCAAGTTCATATTATGTTATGTTATACTCACGTACAAGTTATGTTCATGTTCACGTTAAGTTTCAAGTTCATGTTCATATCATGTTATGTTCATGTTTATGATATGTTCAAGCTCAAGTTCATGTTATGTTATGTTCATGTTCATGTTATGTTTCAAGTTCATGTTTCTGTCATGTTATGTTCACGTACATGTTATTTTCAAGTTCACGTTCATGTTATGTTATGTTCACGTTCACATTATGTTTCAAGTTCATGTTATGTTCACGTACATGTTAGTTATGTTCACGTACATGTTATTTTCAAGTTCACGTTCATATTATGTTATGTTCACGTTCACATTATGTCTCAAGCTCATGTTTATGTCATGTTATGCTCAGGTTTATGTTAAGTTCAAGTTCATATTTATGTTATGTATATTTACGTTCATGCTATGTTTCAAGTCCATGTTATGTTTCAAATTTCACGTTCATGTTATGTTGCTATTCCATGTTATGTTTTAAGCTCAAGTTCATGTCATGTTAAGTCAAGTTCAGTTCACGTTTAATTTCAAGTTATGTCATGTATATGTCAAGTTATGTTGTACTTATTTACGACTTTATTTATGCATTTATGTTTTTATTGATATGCATGCATCTTTAACCTGTGTAGGAGTTTATTGTTAACTTACTGAGATTTGTAATCAAATCTCACCGTGGTAGTCCCAACCACCATTCCCCCCGAATGGTAGGCGATATGTCAGGATCAGAGCAGGGAGCAGACTTTGGTAGACTAAAGGAGGCTGACTAGACGCCGCAAACACGACGCGGAGCTTACAGCTTCCATAATTAGTTTTTGGATAGTATTCTGGCCTCGTTAATCGAGTTACACGAGTTACTTGACGAACTTGCTCAATAGTGTATTTTGGTAATGTAAATATGGAATCTGGTCTCTCATGTTTTTTAGGATAGTCTTCTAAGACTCGTACTGAAATCGTGGATGTTTATTTTGTTAAGTATGCTTGGATTACGATTTAACTATTTGGGATATTATAAGTTTGGTGCATACTATTGCTCAAGAAAAAAAAAATTATCCGCTGCGAATATTGCATAATGTTAGATGCATGTTAGGAATATTGCATCTTATATGTCATGAACGGGGGCAGGTAACTACGTGTTGCATGTCCCGACGCTTTAGATGTCCGTTCGATCCCAAACGAAATTTGGGGGCGTCACAGCTATCATATTTTTTGGAGTTTCCCAGAAGTGAGAAATTGCTGGATGCTCGATATCTTTTTGTGTTACCTTTTCTGGAGATTGTGGGTAATTATTATGATTTGGTTTGAATTTTGATGCAATCTGACTTAACTTCAATTTCATATTTTATTATTGTCACTTGGGGTGTTTGGAAATTTAGGAATATGAAGTTACTTTAAAATTCTAATTGTATGTTGAATGAAGTGGTTGCTAATTGTTTGGCATTTGTTGAAGGGTACACTACCATTAAATTGCATCAGTTGATTGTATATAAGGATATCATCTTTTCTTGGAAACCTCTTGTACAAGGTACGGTTAAGCTTAATTTTGATGATGATTTGTTCAATTCTTCTTATTATAGGGTGTGGGGGCTATTTTAAGGAATAATAAAGGGGATGTTTTATTTGTTTTGTGTCAAAAAGAATTTGGGTTTTTGACGTGGATGACATTGAGGCTTTGGCTGCTTTGAGGGGTTTACAAATGATCTTGCATTTGGGTTTCCCTATATTATTATTGGAAGGGGATTCTTTGTCTGTGATTGCAGCCATTAGGACAAAGGAACCAAACTATTCTAGGTAGAGAAACATAATATTTGAGATAGAAAGAATTCTTTTATCTTTTAAGGAATATGATGTACTACATATTGGGAGACAAGGGAATGAAGCAACTCATCTACTTGCGAGTCATGCTTGTCTGGTGGATAAAACAATTTAGTGGTGGTCGCAATACCTAGATTTTATTCAGTCTAGAGTCTTACTAGATGCTGATGTGTAATTAAATAATTTTATTATTGTAAATGTTGATGTTATCCTTGTGAAAAAAAGTGGTTCTTCTCAAAAAAGAAAAAGAAATTGACAAATTATTGTTCGGATCAAGATGGCTTGAATTGAGCATGAGAGTGATTGCAATAAAAATCAAATGCAAGTCAATGAATGATGAATAGAATGGCCATTTCATCATGGGAACTTATGATGGGAAATGATTTTTTATTTTTCTAAAGAACTTTACTGAGAATAAATTAAGCAACTAAAGAGTTTTTAGTTAAAGGTTGTGGGGGCAAGCATGATACAATTTCAACTCGTACTATGCAGGGGGAGATTTTAATTAATTCTTGTGGGATTGCTGTATCAATTACACCAAGATTTTTATTTAAGAATCTTTGACAGCACTGTGTCCAGCCCCCACAAGAATAATAGTTGTTTATATAACAATCATCATCACTAGTGTTTTATCTTAAGGATGATGCCAAAGCCACCACTAGGTTTTTGTTTTTTTTTTTTCAAATTATTTTTTAATAATTTTAAATATTTTAAAAAAATATAAAAAAAATTTATAATAATAATAAACAATTTTTTCTTAATCATTAAAAAAAAAAAAAAAAAAAGGCCAACGGTGGCCAAAGCATTTCCCTTTTATCTTTATGTTTCTGCATCACTTTAGATCTTGTATTCTTCATTCAACAGATCTGTTCCCATTGAAGAAGTTTGGAACATCCAGGCATCAATCTAATTTTATCATACGTGCCCTACGTACTTACATTACAAATTTACTTTAATTTTTGAATGAAAATGTTATGTCACTTATCTTTGCATACCCTAATATTTTATCATAATATTTTTTTTCTTTTTTTCTTTTTGGCTAAATTAATGCAAAGAGATGAATAATTTAGAAAATTCTATACACTACACTCTCATTCCACTTTCATCTCACTAAGTAAAATGTGGCACATTTATCGTCATTGAATGACCATTTATTGCTTGATTTTTTATCATTTAATGGTGATGAATGTGCCATATCTTATTTAGTAGGATGAAAGTACAATGTATAGCATTACTCGTAAGCTAGCTTTAACTATAGAAATGATTTTTACAAATCCCAAATAGACAAACCCCATGCAAGCTTTTGTAAAAAAGTAGACCTCATCTAAAAAAAATGTAAAAAAAAACTATTCTTTATTAGTGGAACTCACTTTTTTATAAAAGACTTGTATGAGACTTATCTATTTGAAACTTGTACCTAACATTACTCCTACAATAATATGAGTCCTTATTTACAATCACATGATAAGACTTAATTAGTAAATAACGATTTTAAATTAGAGCAAGTTATTTACTCAAACCCAGTTGTGGTGGAAAAGGGTCTGTAAATACAATTATTTTTGTGATACATATTAATAATCATGAAATGATGCATTTGATGTGATATGATCCAGACCTTTCTTATATATGTATGGGTAGCGCTACAGCTATTGCTAGAGCTATTACTAATTATATGGTGCGTTTGTTTTTTTTTTTTTTTTACTTTTTTTTATAGGTATTTTTTTAACGCTTTAAAATATTTTTTAAAATAAAAATTCACAACATTATTAAAAATGCTTACTTAATAATTAAGTATAAATAAATAAATAAGCCAGCGGTAGCCCCCCCACCCCCCCAAGCGAGAGCTACCGCCTACTAGCGGGCTCCCAAGCATTTCCCTATATGTATACATTTGAACCTATTATGCATACATTATCTATTGGCTCTATGTATCTATGTGGTTCTGAATTTTTATTGACCTATTATGCATACATACATGCATATGTGGTTCAAATTTTTATTGATTTCCATCATACCTTGCCTGCTCTGATTTTGCCCATTATAAATGAGGATTCATTAATAGGTTACCGGATGCTGTCTTTTATTTTTTTTAAACCCCACCGGTTTAAAATCCCATGGTCCTTTACGGATCAAGATAGTTAGATAGATGCCAGCCGACCCACAGGCCATTGACTCAAAATATCCTATAATTAGTTGTAAGAAAACTCTTTCTAAATCCGACCCCTTTAACGCCACAGTTCCTCTATCCACATCCTCTCTCAATAATGCAATAAAAAACAGACAAGTATCTTGGCTAAAATAGATACCAGATGGCTTGGTGGATCATTTCAAGGCAAGATTAGTGCAAAGGGGTTTCATCAAAATTGTCAAATAGACCAGAGACGTTCAACTTGGCATTAAACCATCCACTTGGTTGTATATACTATATATACCTCTCATGGCTCAGGCAATTGGATGTATCCAATGCCTTTTTACATGGTTCATTGATGGAAGTGGTGTCCATAAAACAACCTTAGGCATCTTGAGATACTGAACATCCAGATTATGTCTGCCAATTAAACATGGCAATATATGGTTCAAAACAAGCTCTAGGGAGCTTGGTTCAATGGACACTCTTCTTCTCTGCTAAATATCGATTCTTTAACATCCATTGTTGACTCTTCCTCACCTTTGTTTCCTAGTTATAGCATTCATATATTTATACTCATTTATGTCGATGGCAAAATCATTACACGCACACATTCCTTAGTTATTTAATATATCTTAACTATAGTTGGAGTATCTCATTAAAGATACAGGCCCTCTCAATTTCTTTGTTGGCACAACCTGAACGCTCCATAGACATAGATCTTCATAATACTCAAATGTTGGTCGATAAACTTTCCTAGTCTTCATGTTCTTCAAGGTTCAAGTTGTCTAAATCTGATGGTGACTGGCTCGCTGATTCAGCTGAGTTCAGCGGTGTTGTTGGTGCTCTTCCTACAGAACATGTAGAAGATTTGAGACAGCCTTATCCTATCAATCAACTTGCCAGCACATGCATAATTTAACCCACTTCCTTACATTGGCCTTCAGCAAAATGAGTCAAGCGATACTTGAAAGGTTCCGTAAGCTATGGTCTCTTTCTTACATTGAGTAATCTTCAAGTCACAGCCTTTTGTGACTCTTAACTGCCCCAAATGGTAGACAGTCCCCCTACGTTCAGCAATTCTCTTATATCTTGGAATGCTAAGAAACAGGCAGTAGTATCATTATCGAACACAAAGGCTGAATATCATAATTCGCATTTAATACTTATGATGTATCTTTTATTCATGTAGTTTATCTTTCTGTAACAATATGTATCCAGTAAATCAAACAGTTTGTAAATAGTATGTATGTGTTAATACAATACACGTTTTAATTATCTTGACCAAAACATTATCCAATGAGTCTTTCATCATATTCATCTGCATGTTTACCATTTCTATAGGCATATATATCTCATTTAAACTGAATCGCATTATCATATAATTTGAATTCTAATCATATGGTAATATTTGATTAATAATATTTTTTTTTTCTTTTGGGTACAATAGCCAAAACAACTCTTCAAAACATCCACACTTGCTGTCCCAGACTAAGGCTTGTTTCTTCCACATATATGAGCTATTGGCCAAGAAGAACGTGGGTAGATCCTCACCTAAGCATCTGGATGTGGTGCTCTAAACAATCACATGAGGCCGAATGGTCATAAATTGCTATGCAATGATTGCAGATGGGACACAACTTCTCTTCGAACTTGGTCTCTTTTTATTTTCCCAGTTGTTGTGAGTGGAAACGGTTTCTCCCATAAAATGAACATCTTGGGTATCTTGAACCTTTGGAAAAATAAAAGGAAACAATAAATAAAAAATCCATCTTAATAAAACAGCATATATCAACCAATACCTCTGTTGGATACATACCCAGTTATATTCTTTTCTCTACAATAGCGTAGAAGAATTTCAGTGGATAAGACTAGCCCTCTACTTTCTGCCGAGTGTATAAAGCTTGTATCAGACCAAAGCCAATTTTCTGTCAACCGAATACAAGCAATAGCCATCTCTGTCAGTCTATCATCCGGAATCCCAACAATGACAATGCCAATTATCCCAGGATGTTGTAACAGGATTGCCTCCACCTAGTCATAGCCAAACACCTAAACTTTTAGTGGCCACATATCACTTACAGTGTAAATTTTTTAAAGAAACATCAGCCCTAGTGAATGTTATGACCCATTTTCTGCTTCTCTGATCACCATTCCATAGGAATGAAAAATGCAATATGTTGACTTTATTATTGTTTAAATTACTCAACATTTCAGTAGAGTAAGGGTTCGAGAAAATATATTTGAAAGTCTGCCTATTGAAACACCAAATACACATCGGTGTAGAATCTTACTACATTAGTTAGTATTAGTGTTTTGGCATTTCTTGTAACTGTAATGGGTCCTACAGTAAGTAGTCTGTTTGTACACAGACTTATAAGTACCAGAACTCATTAATTTAACTAATACCTCTTCGGGGTAAATGTTCTCCCCTCCACTCTTAATTTTACCATTTGCACGTCCAGTTAGCCATAAATTACCATACTTGTCGATGGACCCAATGTCACCAGTGTCAAGCCAGATTTCATTAGTAGAATCAGATGCCTCTGCTGGAATTTGACCCCAGTAGCCAAGCATTACATGTGGACCTCTAGTTAAAATTCTTCCAACGTGAGAAGAGCCATCTGTACATATCTTTAATTCAACATGGGGTGCAGGCTTGCCAACACAAACAACTTGTGCTTGGTGAACGGATGTATGTTTCGTATCAGCAATAGTCTTAATGTGCTTGCTGGATGTTTCCATTCTTGGATCATGAAGGGTCATGAAGGTCAGCGAAGAGCATGTCTCTGACATTCCTTCAAAATTTTGAATAACATTACATATTGCAAAAATAAAAAACAAAGGGTTTTGGGGTAGAAAGCACAGAAATGTCCATAAAGTCAATAACCAACTGGAATAGTTATCTTACATTCATGCAATTAAGAGCTAGCTTATGTTCTAAAGGTATCTAGATAAGACAAGTTGACCAAAGTGCTGACACTTTGCAATTGACATAGGCAGACAGCTGGGCAAGATCTAACTCAGCTAGGTTGAAGTCAAGTTGATAAAACATTATTGACCTTGTTTAGCTTTAGGTTTTATATGAAAAAAAATCTATTTGCAAGCTCCCTTATTAAAATACCAAATACACCACCGATGTGGGAGCCGGCCACATCAGTTAGAATAAAAAATACTTATGATTTGACATTTATTTGAATTCATTTGTTCACACAAGAAATTGACCCAGCTCATCGGCATAGATAGAAGTGTTAATTGTGACATTCTCATATGGAAATTTCATTAATCCATAGAACATCATGCAGAAATGTTCAGAAGCCCAAGCTGATCTGGTGTGAGAAACTTACTGCACATGGCAACTTAACTTGAACATGGCTCCATCAACTAGTTAAGAGGATGGATTACGAGTCAAGAACATGTTTACAATAGGCATTTCCTTTACCAACTTTACATGCTAAAGCTTAGTATTTTTTTTATTTATTGGATATTTGTGCATACATCTATGTGGACTCAAATCCTGATCTGATCCACCAACCATACTTAGGGCAGTGAAGGTGCCAAGCATCTGCCCAAAGGTCATTTTGAGCTTAATCATAAACTGATAGCAATTATTAAAAGTACCATGCTGGTCATTGTGGGTACTAGAGTTAAGTACAGAAAACATTAAGAGTAAAGATAAAATCGTTGCTGAAGTAGAATATTTGTTTATCAAGGAAAAGTTTTCATTTTAAAAGTTCTTCATTCTCTCTCCCTCAAGTATATGGCTGAAATTGAGATTGGCGATTGGAAGCCACACTCACTTGAAGTTGCTTCCAAACATATGCTAAGATCTAAATAACTTTCCAGTAGAATTTATCATATCAAAATAATCGATGAACAAAGGGGCATAGAGATACTAACCATAAGCTGTGAGAAGCTTAGCTCTTGGGAAGAATAAGGTGGCATCCTTGATAAGCTCAATTGACAGGCTTCCACCTCCATTTAATATCTTCTTCACAGTATCCTTCCCTTTCCAATTCTCCTTCTGCCTGGAAAATCCATCCAACGTGATTAAGAGAACTAGCATACAACATGAAAACATTATGACATGGCAGAAGTATTAAATTTTCTGAATGGACTGAAAATTTGAACGAGAACATTATGCCCCATTTGGATAGTAAAAGTGTTTCATCTTATCTCATCTCATCATTACAATTTTCCCAAATTCCCACATAAAATATAATAAACAATTCAACTTTTTCAAATTCCAAAACAATAATAATATTAAAAAATAATATTCTAACAATATTTTATTCAACTTTCAACTTTCATCTCATTTCAACTCACTATCCAAAAGGCACCATAGATGATCTAGAAGGAGACAGGACTATTCGTTAAAAAAATTGGAGGCAATACGAAGGAATAGTAATGAAACAAGGGGCTTGATTGTTGTGAAAATAATTAGGAGATTGTTTGTTTCAAGTAATCTAAGTGGCAAAATTGACTGAACATTACATATTGAAGATTACCGACAATTAATAATTCACATCTAGAGGAATGAATATTTTTCATTAACATATTTGGAAGAATAATAATTTAAAAGTAATCATCACAAGATCAATGGCCAAAGCCTTTTCCTCTTACCACAATAGTTCCAAAACCTCTAGTTAATTCTTCTATATGAGCTTTATATTCCCAAAACATTGGTGCCTAGTTGAAATATATATGGTGTGGTGTGGTTTAACCAACCTCTAGGAGAAAACTAAAAAATAAATGGAAATAAAAACTCATGGCACACATAATATGGTTATAAACTTATTGAATTATGCACCTAGAGTCACTTTAAATGGATTGAGTAGCAATTAGAATCCTTAGAGAAGTCAAAATCTTTGGTATGGAAGTTTTTCCTAACAGTGAGTCCGCAATGACACATCCAAGGATTTTTGTGAGACCACGAGTTTGTCTTATAAACATTACCTGTTTGGACTGCACTTTGTATGTAAGCAACTGCAACATTTGTATTAATACCATATTTGGAAATAATTTTGTTTGAGGCTTCGCTTGTGCCTGTCTACCTGATTCAGTTATACTCTACAAATTACCACCTCCAGACCTCCAAGCAACTATAACTCCATCTGACCCTATCTGTCTTCCATGAGAGAAATCTTCAACTTTAAGCATCTAGACTTGGCTCCATATGTCATACCAAATGATCTCAAGCATTCTTTAACATGTCCTGACATACTCCTTCCGCTACTTTATACTACACATTCTGTTTATCAAATTTGTTTGGGACACATGTAAAGTCTTGAGTCTATTGTGATCGAAAATGACCAAATGTTCCCTATGAAATCTTGACCAAAGAAGAACGTTTAGATCCTCATGTACCAAGTTGGGTACCAAGATACTTTGACCTTAGGAGGAAAAAAAAAAAAAAAAAGAGAGAGAACTGCTACATATTGAATGTGAACAACTCAAATACAACATTTGGTTCATAAATTTGAACGTTTTCAAAATAATTTGCTAATCTTAAGCTAGCACATGATGTTATTTGTATACAGATCGCACAAACATTTGTCTTGCTAAAATCATATACTCATAAACCAATGTAGTACTGAATTAATTGAAATTGGAGACCAACATGTAATATATAACAAAAAACCCGCGTGAAGAACTTGGTCCCAGAAATGTCCCTAAATTATATTGTATAGTGTCATTTACCTAATTAAAGAAAGAAAATCGGCCATCATTGCTGGGACGGTGATTAGAGAAGTTACTCTGTATTGCTCTATGGCTGTGAGGGCTGATTTAGGCTCAAACTTAGGTATTATGACATGGCAACCTCCAACCATTAGCATGGCCATGGCTGATGAGAGACCACCAATGTGGCACAGTGGCACTGTGTGCAAATAAACCTGCAAATCCCCAAACAACAGCAATTTGAAAGTCATTCTGTCTGAGATGAATAAGACATACAAATCAATTTAGATGTAAAAATGGTTGAACCTGCTAGATTTTGTATTTTTTTCCTTATAATCTAGAAGTTGTATTAAACTCATTGCTGCAACAGCCAAAAACTAATCGTCTTTTATTAATACAAAATGAATACGTGCAGATGATCCTGAGGAAAACCGTACATCATCCTCATCGTAACCAACAATGGCGAGTTTTGCCAAGGCTTGTACGATCAAGGCAGCATGGGTTAAGGTGACTCCCTTTGGCCTCCCACAGGTTCCTGTACATTACAGAACCATCAAATACAAACTACTAAAATCCATAACCTCCCACTTTTATTCACATTGAAGATTATATAGAATGCATATTTTCAGAAAACTTCACTAGGTATTGCGTTCAAGTGATCCTGTAGCCTCAGCTGTAGAATTTATGCAGAGCAGGAAGTGTGTACATTCCATTCAAGTTCTTTTTCTTCCAGACCCTAGTACCAACATTCAATAACTGATGTAGTCCTTCCTTCCAATCTCTCAAACTTCCAAACTGGCGGTGGCTACTATCAGCTCAAAACTATTTTGACAAGAAAAAATCTATTTACAAGCCCCACCACAGGCATTGAAGCCTACCACATCAGCTAACACAAAAAAGTAATAGGTTTTAAAAATTTTTAACTTTTTTGGGTCTCAAAGTAAGTAGTGTGTTTACACACCAACTTGTAAGTGGTGTATCTAAGGTTCTAGTGATTTACAGTTCATGACGTTTTGCAGATTTCTTTATTTGTTCTACTAATAACTCATCAGATACCAACTTTAAGTACAGCTTTTGTCACTTGTTCCCAATTCCAAAACATAGGCCAAATTAGTCAAGAAAATCATCTAAAAATGACTCTTCTGAAAGTAATTCTCGAAAGATATATACTACTTAAACACAGCACTTGCTATAGGATCCATTATAGTTTAAAAAAGTTAGAGCACCAATACATTTTTATTTTTGCTGATAGAATGCTTCCACATCTCTACTGCATTGGATGTGCCAATAACCAGGCTTAGAAATAAATTTTTTCTTCTCAAAAAGCAAATCATGCAAACTAGGAAGCTGCAATTCCTGACCAACTCTCATTTACTGCTGTCTTAGAGACTTTCCTGGAAAGTTTTCCTTCATAAATTTTTCTACTAACATGGAAATCCGCAGAGAAATTATATATAAATAAATAAATAGATGATGATGATGATAAATTGAATGTATACCTGAAGTGAAGCAAATCACAACTGCACCCTCACTTGCCCAGCGGTAGTTCAATGGTAGAGACATTCCAGAATGCTTCTTGAGAATTTCAGTAGTTAATACTGGGGGGACATTAGAAAGAGGGAACTGAAACATTGTAAGAATAGTGGGTGAAATTGAAAATGAGAAGGCCAGACCATGTCCAACAGAAAAAAAATAAAAAAAAATAAAAGAACACAAAAAAAAAACATATACCATTCCATGTCTTCATGCAATCTGAGGAGGGAGAAGTGAAAGAAACATGCCATCTCAGGGAAGTTATGTCATTATTTTGGAAGTTTGAGTACCAGCTCTGACAGCTCTCGTCGGTAACCAGTATAACTGGCCGCACAAGCAGCATTGCCGATCTTGCTTCATCGAAGCTCTGCTAGTTGAAACATACATAAGCATACATATATATATGCCGAAAATTCTTAGTTAATACTGCAGCTCAGATGATGTGGTATGTCTTGTACAGACATGCCATATGTTCAAAACTTTTATTTAATCATCAATATAAAAATTTTATATGACATGAAATCCTATTAGAGAATTGATGAGTATTACGTGTTCGTGTTCTTACCTAATAATTACTCAATATTCTCAAATCACAAAAAATGAAACTTAACGGTTAGAATTAAATGATAATGCTAAATGTCAGTTTTTGGTGGTATGAGATTGTAATATGTCAGATTTAATAGTTTCATGCTCGCAATGTAAAACATACAGTAACTTAAGGATGCAAAGTGTATTTCTCATTATCTCTTTCTTTCAAGTAATGCTACTTTTAATTCTATATCTTATCATTCGCACACTTTGATATGCCACATTTTTAGGCGGACTCATATGATAACCGCTTAAATGACAGCAACTTAAAACATACCGCAATTATTTTCCAAGTAAGACTAATATATTATAAGATGAAAATATTTTTGGCTGAATTTGTTTCAGCTGAAGATATTCTATGAAAAAACGTTCTCATCCCTTGGTTTGTTTTAAAAAGGTGAAAAGAAAGGTTAATGGAAAGAGTCATTCTACTCAACATTCACACAAAATACTTGATTTTTTATTTTTTATTTTTATTTTATTCTTACTAAACTAAAGGAATTCTTCTATTCATCATCCATACACCACACACTTAGTAAGGGAAAAAATTAAAAAAATTAAAAAATCATGTGTGGTGTGTGGTGTAAAGATGATGACTAGAGTTTTTCTAATGGAAAATGACTAGTGCATAGAAAGAAATGACGTGCATGAGGGGAAAAATGGCCTACTCTTCTTCCAAGAAGGAAGTCATTTTATATCCCTTATATTACGCATTTTTTTCAACCAGGCAAAAAGTAGATGTCATTTTTTGCAAATAAAAAAGAAAGAACCTTTTGTTGATAGAGTTTTATTATTGCAAATAATCTTAAAGATGGTCTTCACTGCAAATATGTTTTTTTTATTAGTAGTTGGATTTACCCATTTGAAGTTTGATCCACATTTGGGATGTGGATATGAAGATTTGGCATTGGATTTGCGTGGATTTATATATTTGGGGTTTGGCTGGGCATTGGATTGAAAAAATTGCCAGCCCGTTCAGCGGGGGCGGATGGACAGCAGCTTAAGACAAGGTCAGGTGCGGGGTGGTCATTTCCACCCTGCCTAGTGGGTGCAGGGACAGCGGGTAGCACCCCTAGGGAAACAAACCGCTTTTGAGTTTAAAATAATCTTTTAGATGCACTGGCTGCGGTTCTTCTCCTCAGTTCTCCCTGTTGCTCTATATACACAACCCCAAGAATGTGCGATGCTTGGAGGGAGAAGGCGAGGAGCTAGCTTCTCCCTCCTTCCCCCTCCTTCCCCCTCTTTTTCTCCTTCTCTTCACTTGTCTTCTATCTTTCTTTCCTTCTTTCCTTACCTTCCATCACCATGCCTATTTTTATGTCCAACATCATTTTCGGTCATGGTAGTCTAGATCTATCACCACTAACAGATTAACATTCCACACCTCTACAGCTCTACTACATTAGGATCTCCTCCCTCCAATCTACCAAAAAACACCCGTAGATCCCTATTTATTTGAATGTGGGACTCACGCTCCTCAAATTGACCCCACATCCAGTCCTTGCTTTTCTTTTCTTTTTTTCACCCAAGCAAGGATCGGCGGGGGTGGATTTAATCACCTTATCCAAGTGCAGGATGGGTGGCTGCCCAGCTGTATGGTGCGGATAGCACCCTTATTTGGGATCTCAAACCAAACCACAACTTGGTCATTTTAGTTTTCTTTAAAATGGTAAAGAGAAAAGATAGAAATAAACATAATAAATAAATAAACAATATCAACGAAATGGTACTCACCCATCGGTAATTCAGAGGAGCGGCTATTCCTCCTACAAACGCAATGGCAAGTAACCACTCCAAGTACAAATCACTGTAACAAAGACAAATTTATCACCATTGATTGATTCTCTTGCAATTTTGTCTCTATGACAATCCAATTAACTAAGAGTAAAAGAACAAGAAGAAAAGGTAGTATTTCAACAAACGTCCCAAAACTTAGTTGGCATTCATATATAGAATAGGATTTACTCTGTTAGCATAAATTTTAGTACAAACTAGTTTGATTTTTCTCAAAAATACAATGATCAAAAAAGCTCATAATTTATCCTATAACGAGAAGATTCTGTTATTTCAAGTACTATCTAAACATTATGAAAAAAGAAACACGAAATTCATGAAAATTTCATAATTGTCTGAATTCCAGGACCGAAAGCAAGAGACGGTAGACAAATATATAAAATGGGAAATGATTTAAAATCGGATGCGTAAGTTTCGCATTTCCGAAAAAAAATGGCAAATTTGACAGCTAACAAAAAAAAAATTAATTTTTAAAAGAAATGTACAGAAATTTCACGCTTTAAAACCTGTTCAAAGCAGAGATGGCGACAACGTCACCGGCGCCGATGCCAAGTTCCAACAGCCCAAAAGCCAGACACAAAACGTCCTCCACAAATTGCTCACCTGTCTTTCGTCGGTCCCCGCTGATCGTTACCACTGCATTACGCCGCACGGTCGCCAGCCGTCGTAGGCAGTGGCAAATGTGTCCCTCCGAGTAATTACCCATCTTGTGTCTGCGAGCCTCTTTGTCTCTCTGTTTCTCCGTGAGATTAAGGAACAGAGTGCTGAGAACTCTGCATACTGTGTCCACAATCCATTCATTAGTTAGTACCAGGGCCAACCTATGTTAAACAAGAATTAAGCAGACAGGTCCGTCGTCGAAGCATCCATAATCACATATATGAAATGGCTTTGAAAAAAGGGTAGGTGCAGAAGCAGGAGTGAAGAATTGCAAACCCAAAGAAGGACGAAGAAGTTTTATTTTTTCATGTTTTATGAACATTAATGGTGCTTTACTTTATCATATCATTCCTTTTGTTATTTGAATTAGTGCTACATTGGTATTTAGTGTAATTAACTCTGGATGGGTCATTTCTCATTGACTGTCGATGGCTCTAGCTAAATCAAACTTTCTTTGGGAGTTGGAGGTTTTCCTATAAAGAGTTGTTCTATTCATCAACTAAAGGAGTACTGTCCTTGACCGTGGTCAGAATGTGCAATATAAGAATGATGAATAAGAAATTAAAAATAATTATGTTCATGGCCAAAGGAATACTGTTCTTGACCATGGTCAGAATGTCCATTTCTTCTCTCTCCCCCCCTCCTTTGGCCAAAAGAAACACTGTTTTCTTTCCACATCATTCATGGATTTAATAAAGATTTGCCATTTCAGCAGAAAAAAAGGGGAAGATTTTACTGACAGTGACAAAAGAAAAGGAGTAGTAATAAGTACTAATTTGTAGTTTATTACCAGAATATTGGAAATTGCTTGGACAAGACATTTTAAAAGTACTAGACTAACCTGCCCATTTTGGTTGGCTATATGCTCTGAATATAACTCCAGCGAACTATTTAGACTTGCAGTTGGGGAAGTCTGTTGAGGTAGAAAAATGCTTGCATGGGAAGGTAAGCACATGCAATCAACTGATAGCTAGCTCCACTTCTTTCTGCTGGATGTTTCTTTCTCTGAAGCTTGCCAGGGGTTTGAAATGGGGAGGGAAATCGGCAGCCAGACTATTTATGGGGTTGGGGGGTACTGCTTGAAATCAATCTCATACAATTCTATCTTCAATGTTTGGTCCAGAATCACCCAACCTTGTACTTCTACAGCTCTCTCTCTCTCTCTCTCTCTCTCTCTCTCTAAATGGGACAGACTCGCGATCTTCACATGCAGACTTGCCCGAGCGGCTTGGTCTGAATTACAACGTCTAATTATTTGGTCCAGACTCCACCCTTCGAATTCTAGGCCTGCTAATTAGTTCCGGCCTACCTAAAAGGATCCTTAACCACGAAGCTAGAGAGAGAGAGAGATTCGTATACTCCTGGAGAAGGCATCCGGGTTTGTCTTAGCTATTTTCGGATCTTCACATGGGTTGAATTGAATTAGAGAAGGAATCCGGGTTTGTCTTAGCTATTTTCGGATCTTCATATTGGTTGAATTGAATTAAGTTGTGAATAGTAATATAATAAGATAGATTTTATGCCCCCATTTAGAATTTGGATTGGATTGAATTGAATTCAGTCTAATTTTAAACTGAGTCTAACATTCAAGCATTCAACTCTTAAATTATTAAATTCATCTCAATTTAAAATCTGAATTCATAACTTTTTTTAATTCAATACTTTTTTACATACAGGATCTACAATCTTTTTCAACTTCTCATAAATACAGCTAAACTCATCTTAACATCTAAATATATCTAAACTCATCTTAGATAGATTTCACAAAACTCACTCTATCATCTCAACTCAATATATAAAAGAACTCAATTCATTTCAACTCAACTTAATATCCAAACGGGATCAAGTTGAGTTTGGGTCAACAACTGAACACAACCTTATAACTAAATAATAGAAATATTTTAGTTACAAATGGATTATATAAAAATAAACTCATAAATTGATATAGTTTGATACAGTATGTCAAATTATAAAATTAATTTTATTGTCAAGTAAATCTAATAAAATCATATCAGTTTGTGGGTTTATTTTTATATATTTTTTTGTGTATGTAACACTTCTCTCGTTAGAATATAACTTTTTAATAATGTTTTTGTTTTAAAATTTGAAAAAATTGAATTATTTTTTGTCTTTTCTTCGTAAATTTAGAAAATTTGTAATGATTAGTTAATTATTAGATAAAAAAATTTTGAAAAGTTAAAAATTAAAAATTAAAAAATATTTCTATGTGAATAATGTTTAGATATTGAGATAAGATAAGATAAAATTGATAAAATAGGTTGATCTCAACGTCCAAACGGGAGTCTAAAACTGTATAACATCGTCGTAAGCATGACATGCACACAAAAGCCACTTTTCACACACAAATTCCCGAGAAAAAATGATGAACACAACCTTGAGGAAAAATGATGGATGCACGTAACTTTTCGCAACCGTTCCTAACTATATTTTAAAATGAAGTAAAGTAAGTTCATTTTATAAAAATAACCTTGTTGTAAAATATATTGTATAGGTATTTAAAGAGAAGTACTACATACATTAAGAGTATACATACAAATAAATACACAAATTAATGTAATTTCATATAATTTATTAGATTTATTTTATAATAAAATAACTTTATAATTTAGTATACTACATCAAATAATATCAATTTATATATTTATTTATATATAACTTTTTTACGATTAAAATATGTCTCAAAAAAATTATGATTGGAATAACGAATGGAAGGATATGGCGTGAGATCTTAAATAATTCATAGATATTTGAGTAGAAAGAGATATAAAGTTATAAAAAGAGTTTCAGTACATATATTCATGCATTGTAACTCATTTTATATATTTTTTTTCTTCTTCCGTATCTATAAATCTTAGAATTTATAGAGTAATTCTATATATAATTTTAGGATACGCAAATTTCTAATATTTTTTTTAAAAAAAATAGAATTTATTATTAAAAAAAAATTTTTTTATATAAATTTTATATTTATTTATTTTTTAAATATATAATTTTAGAATTGTAAATATTATTTTTCATTACATAACACGTGTATCCAAAGTTCTATTTGCAGCAAAGCTGTGAAGTGACCCGCGAACAGGGAAAATGTGAATTGAGCTTGTTTTCTTTTTTTTTCTTTCACCGCTAAAAGACAGAACAAAATGTCCAGCAATAGCACTATAGCAGTGCACCTTTTTTATATTTTTCTTTTTCTAGAGCTGAGCTTCTGACAGAGTGACGCCGTTTCCGTATTCGGACAAATCGGACATTCGCGCACCTCCCAACACCTGAAACGACATCGTTTATTATCTTCTTTATAAAAGCTACTCTGTTTTCCTACTCTCAGTAGCAGATTATAGAATTTAGAGAGAGAGTGAGACCGTGAAAATGGAGTCATTAAGAGGAATACGGAAGGCGATCGCCATCTACACGCCGTTGATCTTGATTGCGCTCATCGGAGAATTGGATTCCCACGAATTGCGGCCGTCGTACCACGGACTCGACTACCAGAGCTCTGCAGCGGGGGCGGGACAAGAGTCGGCGCCGGGGATGAGGTCGTTCTTCGGCGGATCTTCTTCTCCGACGTCGACCTCCTCAAGCGTGGCGATGCCGAAGGCCATGAACTCCAACTCCACTAACAACGACACGTCGTGGTGGGGCGGCGATACTGCCCGTGGGAGAGATCACGTGAGGGAGGTGCTGCTGGTTGTGACCGTAGCGTGCGGCATAACAGGTGTCGTTTTGTTAGTGGCCTCCACTCTGATTTGCGTGTTGAAATCCCGACGACAAAGATCACTGCCGGTGCCACCACCAACTTCGGCGGATGCATCATCATGTCATGATGCTGAGAATAAGTTGCAGATAGCGGTTCGTGATTCTTAAGAAGGAAGCATTTTGCTTTCTTTTTCTTTGCTTTTTGTTATCCAAATAACTTGAGAGGAAAATATTCCTATTTTCCTTCGTAATTAACATATTTTTATCTTCTATAATTTTTTTTCTTCATCCAAAAAGCAATAAACCTTATATTGAGATAATTCCTTTTTTTTTAAATGTATAAATCAAGAAAAATTAAAACAATAAAAAAAACCACATTATTCCACAAATATAGCTTAAAACTCATTCATCAACATGTAGTAATCGCAACAACTTTACGTAGAAATTCCAGACAAGGATAGTTATGACTGTTTTAATCATCTCGCCTGGTATAATTATGAATAATTTTCTTAAATTTTTATATAAAATATAATAAATAATTTAATTTTTTTATATTTTAAAACAAAAAATATATATTTAAATTTTATTTTATTCAACTTTCATCTAATCTCATCCTTGAATTCAGATAAGGCCTAAGTCCAATTCGCATAGTAAAATTATCTTAAATTATTTTATCTCATCTAATTATTACAACTTTTTCAAAATTTTAAATAAAATATAATAAATAATTTAAATTTTTAAAATCTTAAAATAAAAAAAAAATTAAAAAATAAGATTTTATTTAATTTTTAATTTTCATCACATCTCAATTCATTATCTATAATTATTTTTCCAATGTCTTTTTGTCAAGAGCCTATCACATTAATTGTTTATATGACAATCCAATCAACATCCAGGTCTTCCTGGTTTCTTTCAGAAAAATTTTACTAATTATCTTCTATACCATATATTAATATGTAATTTTTTATTTTTATTATTTTATTTAAATACACATGTTGATATATAAACATGTATATTTAAATAAAATGACAAAAATAATAAATTATAAATTAATATATAATACGAAGATGATGAATAATATTTCTCTTAAAATCAAAACCACAATTCTTGTATTTAAGAGATGGAATCAAACAGTCCTAAGATATTCTCATCCAAACTGATTCCAGATTTTCTAAAATAAAAAAGTTACAACCTTATGGAAACCAAATAAATGATAAAAATAAGTGTCAGAAATTATATACAAATAAATTTATAAAATAATGTAATACTTTAAACTTATTTTATAAAAAAAATATTTTACAATTTGAATCGTGCCTATTTATAAGCTTTTTTTTATTGTTATTTTTTTTAAAGTTTGTGTATGGGCAGAATTATTTAAGAGCTATGTAGGCAGGTAGTATATAGGTATTGCGTTCATAGCTAGATTGACATTGAATGAGTCCAATTATTCAGTTGGACTAATTTTACAATATCTAATGAAGTGTCAGACAAGAAAAGTTGAGGTACATCTTACATTAATCATTATATATATATATAATGTAAAAGTTCTATTTTATATATTTTTTATATATTATATTAATATAATTGATTAAAATAATTATTTTATATTAAAAATAATATAAGTAATCATATTAATAATATATATAAAAATAACTGTTGATAAAAATTTTTATAAGACTGAGCTATATGTTGCTTGGTGGTAACTGTTTGGCGTGCAGCTCAAGTCAAAAGGTTTTTTTTTTTTAAATATATTTAAATATTTAAAAAAATAAAAAAAATATCAATTTATTAAAATTTAATTTCTTAATTATTAAATAAAAAAATAATTTTTTTATTTTACTAAACGATACACTTTGAGGTGAGTAAAGTAGCTTTTTTTCCCTTTATTATATAAATAGGATATTTCAACAACATTAATCATTATATGAGACTCTCTGAAATAGCTAAAAAAGCCCATGTTGGCATCATTATATTCAACGTGGATTTCAATGTCTTGTCGGAAATGTACCCTCTAAGTTTGTTCTTTTTCTATCTCGCTCAAAATCTGAAAATTAATGGATCCTCATTCATCCCTCGGTATATGGATTAAGATTTCTTGTCATTTCCTTTCCTTAAAACAGTAATAATAATTCAGTAATCTACGCAATTCCATTTACTTTTTCATCCTGAAGTAAAATAGATCTATTTTAATTACNATGCACGTAACTTTTCGCAACCGTTCCTAACTATATTTTAAAATGAAGTAAAGTAAGTTCATTTTATAAAAATAACCTTGTTGTAAAATATATTGTATAGGTATTTAAAGAGAAGTACTACATACATTAAGAGTATACATACAAATAAATACACAAATTAATGTAATTTCATATAATTTATTAGATTTATTTTATAATAAAATAACTTTATAATTTAGTATACTACATCAAATAATATCAATTTATATATTTATTTATATATAACTTTTTTACGATTAAAATATGTCTCAAAAAAATTATGATTGGAATAACGAATGGAAGGATATGGCGTGAGATCTTAAATAATTCATAGATATTTGAGTAGAAAGAGATATAAAGTTATAAAAAGAGTTTCAGTACATATATTCATGCATTGTAACTCATTTTATATATTTTTTTTCTTCTTCCGTATCTATAAATCTTAGAATTTATAGAGTAATTCTATATATAATTTTAGGATACGCAAATTTCTAATATTTTTTTTAAAAAAAATAGAATTTATTATTAAAAAAAAATTTTTTTATATAAATTTTATATTTATTTATTTTTTAAATATATAATTTTAGAATTGTAAATATTATTTTTCATTACATAACACGTGTATCCAAAGTTCTATTTGCAGCAAAGCTGTGAAGTGACCCGCGAACAGGGAAAATGTGAATTGAGCTTGTTTTCTTTTTTTTTCTTTCACCGCTAAAAGACAGAACAAAATGTCCAGCAATAGCACTATAGCAGTGCACCTTTTTTATATTTTTCTTTTTCTAGAGCTGAGCTTCTGACAGAGTGACGCCGTTTCCGTATTCGGACAAATCGGACATTCGCGCACCTCCCAACACCTGAAACGACATCGTTTATTATCTTCTTTATAAAAGCTACTCTGTTTTCCTACTCTCAGTAGCAGATTATAGAATTTAGAGAGAGAGTGAGACCGTGAAAATGGAGTCATTAAGAGGAATACGGAAGGCGATCGCCATCTACACGCCGTTGATCTTGATTGCGCTCATCGGAGAATTGGATTCCCACGAATTGCGGCCGTCGTACCACGGACTCGACTACCAGAGCTCTGCAGCGGGGGCGGGACAAGAGTCGGCGCCGGGGATGAGGTCGTTCTTCGGCGGATCTTCTTCTCCGACGTCGACCTCTTCAAGCGTGGCGATGCCGAAGGCCATGAACTCCAACTCCACTAACAACGACACGTCGTGGTGGGGCGGCGATACTGCCCGTGGGAGAGATCACGTGAGGGAGGTGCTGCTGGTTGTGACCGTAGCGTGCGGCATAACAGGTGTCGTTTTGTTAGTGGCCTCCACTCTGATTTGCGTGTTGAAATCCCGACGACAAAGATCACTGCCGGTGCCACCACCAACTTCGGCGGATGCATCATCATGTCATCATACTGAGAATAAGTTGCAGATAGTGGTTCGTGATTCTTAAGAAGGAAGCATTTTGCTTTCTTTTTCTTTGCTTTTTGTTATCCAATTAACTAGAGAGGAAAATATTCCTATTTTCCTTCGTAATTCACATATTTTTATCTTCTTTAATTTTTTTTTCTTCATCCAAAAAGCAATAAACCTTATATTGAGATAATTCCTTTTTTTTTTTTAATGTATAAATAAAGAAAAATTAAAACAATAAAAAAACCACATTATTCCACAAAACTCATTCATCAACATGTAGTAATCGCAACAACTTTACGTAGAAATTCCAAACAAGGATAGTTATGACTGTTTTAATCATCTCGCCTGGTATAATTATGAATAATTTTCTTAAATTTTTATATAAAATATAATAAATAATTTAATTTTTTTAATTTTTTAAAAAATATATATATTTAAATATTATTTTATTCAACTTTTAACTTTTATCTAATCTCATCCTTGAATTCAGATAAGGCCTAAGCCCAATTCGCATAGTGAAATCATCTTAAATTATTTTATCTTATCTAATTATTACAACTTTCTCAAAATTTTAAATAAAATACAATAAATAATTTAACTTTTTAAAATCTTAAAACAAAAAAAAATTAAAAAATAAAATTTTATTCAATTTTTAATTTTCAACACATCTCAATTCATTATCTACAATTTCTTTTCCAATGTCTTTATTAATATATTTAAATATTTAAAAAAATAAAAAAAAATATTAATATATTAAAATTTATTTTCATAATTATTAAATAAAAAAATAATTTTTTTATTTTACTAAACGATACACTTTAAGCCGTTTGAGGTGAGTAAAGTAACTTTTTTTTCCTTTATTATATAAATAGGATATTTCAACAACATTAATCATTATATGAGACTCTCTGAAATAGCTAAAAAACCCCATGTTGGCATCATTATATTCAACGTGGATTTCAATGTCTTGTCGGAAATCTACTCTCTAATTTTGTTCTTTTTCTATCTCGCTCAAAATCTGAAAAGTAATGGATCCTCATTCATCCCTCGGTATATGGATTAAGATTTCTTGTCATTTCCTTTCCTTAAACAGTAATAATATTTCAGTAATATACGCAATTCCATTTACTTTTTCATCCTGAAGTAAAATAGATCTATTTTAATTACTTTTTTGTTTTTCTTTTACATTATAAGAGAGAAAACAAAACTCATACATTTTGACTCTATATTTTTCTTTTCTAACGGAAGTTAGAACAGATCTCAAGACGCCTGAATTTCTCTCTCCTCTCTCTCTCTCTCTCTCTCTCAACTGTTTCCTCATCTCCCTCTCTCAACAAAATAACAAACATTTACCTTTACCTTTATCGTCGTTTTATTATTATAATATATTATGTTTTTTTATCATTTTATTTTATTTTTAATATAATATATATATAATTAATATTAGAAAAAAATAATAATAAAATAATATTTTATTATTATTTTGACTCAAAGATACATAATTCAACATAGAAATTTTTCTTGAATGGTAAAGACAATCTCCAAAACATGTGATTTTACATTTGCATATAGAAAAACCAATGTTAATACTCGTAAGGTCAACGAGCTCTTAAGCTGCTAACACTAAGGTGTCATTTGAATAGTAAGTTGAGATAAAAGTTTAAAATTAAATAAAATATTATTAGAATATTATTTTTTTAATATTATTATTATTTTAAAATTTGAAAAAGTTGAATTGTCTATTATATTCTATGTAAAAATTTGAAAAAATTATAATGATGAGATGAAATAAAATGAGATGAAATATTTCTTGTATCTAAATAGAACCTAATAATATACCACAAATTTATATTTAATTTAGAATCTAAGACTTAGCATATATCCAACTACTTAGGAGTACTCAAAAGACTTTTAAACCATCATACTCAACCGTTAATGCATGAATTTGTTTTGATAAAATGTAGATATCGGTGTTACAAGGGTTTAATATCAAGAATAATGTTAGGTATAAGTTTTAAATAAATAAATTTTATATATATCTTTTATAAAAAAAAGTAGATATAACTAAAAAAATAAATTTTTTAAATACTTCTTTCAGATAAAGATAAAATTTAATTTTTTATAGAAATTTATATGAAAAATTCATTTCGGACACCAAATGGTGAAAAGTTGAAAGCAGAAAAGAAAAGTAAGAATGCTTTTTCAGAAATAAGAAAAGTAACACCTTAATGTTTGGTCAGAGTTGAATCTCCACTCTCCATCCTAGTCCCACCCTGGCTACAAATTTTCCAAGTAGCAGGACACTTTTGTCGGTTGCTGCGGTTTCATCATCCTCAACCGATTGTCTTGGATAAGGTTTTTAATACTTTCCATAATTAATATTTATTTATTACTCTTTCATTCACCAAAATAACAAAAGGTTTTTATTATCAATAATTTTTTATTTAATGTCCAAAACTATTAAAACTAGTCATGCACTTGTATGGGTGAGAGAATTATTTATTTTTCTTATGTCCATTAGTATAGATATCGATGAAATAAGTATAGAAAATAATACAAAATGCTCCAGTCTTAAAATTTTAAATATAGAATATTTATCTCGTGACATTTTAAATTTAAATTACCAAATTCTTATAACTTTCATCCACAAGAAACTTGAGATTTTTTTTTTTTTTGACAGTGAAACATTGTTTTATTCATTCATTAAACGGATAATTATAACTTTTGACCTGAAAAATAGAAATCAAATTCTAACATTTACTCGCTCTCCAACCCATAAAATTCTTTGCGATTGACATGGTATTGTCCAAGTCCTCTAGACTAAACTGTCTGAGAAACGGGCCTCCAGACTAACAGCCTGAAAAACAAACATCTGTCTTAGATTAAGACAATCCACACAACTCCCCCTCCCTAGGAGTGGAGTACAAACTTTACGAACCCTAGATCCATCCTAAAGACTATATTAAACTTGAGACTTGGCTTCTTATGTTCACATATGTATACTTTTAAAATCCATAGAATTCAGATACATTTACATGATAATGACAAATTCAAGTTTCTTGATTGTTGATGTTTGAAGTATGGATGAAAATTGCCTGTTTACGCTCATGTGCTTGTGACATGAGGACTACAATCAGCTTTGGTTAATTTCTATCAGCAAGGATATAAATTATGCTTAGGATCATCAAACTCGGCCCCCCATTTTACCTATTTCTTTTTTCTTTTTCTTTTTTTGAAATATATATATAACTTTAAAAAAAAACATGAGTTAGAGAAATCATTTTTCATTTAAGAAAACCCAAAATTTAAAAAAAAAATTAGAAAGAATTTTTAAAAAATTCGGACGAATGAGTAAATGGGGGCCAACTATCATTTCCTTTGAGGGTCATTTTCACACATTTATCTAAGTTGTAAAGAGTCAAAGCTCCCAAACGACAAGTAACAATCAATGCAGGAGCCATTTATGGCATATGTAATTGGAAGTGGTAGATAAATAGTTTGAACATGCAGTCGTAGGCATTATGAAGATGTCGTCATTTATATTTTAGAAATTCAGATAACTGTTTCGAATTGACACATAATAATAGGTATGATTATCGATGACAAAAATTTAAATGAAAAATAATACTGTTCAATATTAAATATTCATGTGAAATTTAAGATAATTCAATTTAAATTTTTTTTTATTGATATTGAGTGTCCGAGAATAGCATCCTTGACAAGGAATTTTCATCAAGTATACTTCAAATAATTCAAGAGAAAAATCTCATAATTCGATGACCCCTAGAGATTGTTTACACCCTTAAAAATTTGAATCTTAGACTAAAGAGAAGCATATCACAAGTCCAAGACCTTTCTAATTGAGCCAGCCTCTAGGTGTAGAGATTAGACTCTATAAGAGGATATTAGATACCTTCGACTACGGACAACATTAGATTATATAGGAGGATCTATATACTGCATATCTCCGTTCAAATTAGACTCCAAATTCGGGTAAAAATTAGAGAGAGGATAAAGGCCTATTTAGATAGTGGGATGAGATAATTTATAATTAATAGTGAAATATTTGAATTGAGATGAGATGAATTAAAAATGATTTACGGAGTTTTGAAAAATGAGATAAAAAATTGAATAAAAATATAATAAAGTTAGAATATTGTTATAATATTATTTTTATTTTGAGGTTTAAAAAAAATTGAATTATTTTTTGTATTTTGTTTGAAAATTAGAAAAGTTGTAATAATTAAATAATAATTAGATAAAAAAGTTGAAAATTGAAATTGAAAAGTATTTGTGATATTTAAATACTGAGATGATATAGAAATATCTCTCTATCAAAACCATATTTTGTATGTGCTTGGCCATTAGAAATTTTCATCTTAAAATCAAAATTCTTATCTCATCATTACAACTTTCCCAAATCCCCATACAAAATATAATAAATAATTTAACTTTTTCTTAACTTTTTCAAATCCCAAAACAATAATAATATTAAAATATAATATTTTAATATTTTATCTTAAAACTCAAAATTCTCATCTGAGCCTATCACCTTTAGACAAATACAACCTCTTCTAAGAAACCAATCTGCACTCCACTTTTCAACCATGCCACTCCAAATCCTCTCTGATTTAAAGGAAGCACCTAATGGTGAGCCAAGACACTTCAGGAGTAGATATGATACTTTACATCCTAAGAAAGGCTAAATTCTCCACTACAGAGACAACCCCCACCAGCACCAATTCAAACTTTGAAAGATTAACTCTCAAACTCAAGACAGCTTCGAAACAAAGAAGTAGAACTCTCAATGATTGGATATGTGCCTAAGATGTATTCCATAGAAAATAAGAGTAAACAACAAGTGAGAAATATCAATAGAGTCATAATCACCATTTCCCACCAATAAACCATAGAGAAACCACCTTCCATAATGGCCCATAATCATCTTACCGAGAGCTTCAATGACAAATAAAAAAAAGTAAAAAAGAGAGTGGGCCCCCTGTCTCAAACCATAGGAGGAATCAAAGAAATCCACCAATGAGCCATTCACCAAGATAGAGAATCGAACTGTAGAGAGGCAAAACTTTACCTATTTTTCTATCATTTCTCCCTAGAGTCACATCTTGTAAATAAATAAAGTAGAAACTTCCAGTTGACGTAATCATAGACTTTCTCCGTGTCTACTTTGCAAAGAAACCTAGGTTCTCTAGATTCGAGTCGTCCATCCAAAACTTCATTTGCAATTAAGACTGAATCTTAAATTTGTCTACCTTTAACAAATGCATTTTACAGATTCATAATTAATTTTTCTATCACCTTACTCAATCTATTCGCTAATACTTTAAAAATGATCTTGTATACCTCATTCACAGGAGCTAATAAGGTGATAGTCTCTAACATTCACGAATCCCATCTTTTTGGGAATGAATGTTAAGAAAGTACCATTAAGGCCTTTTTCAAATGTCATTAGTATGAAAATCTTGAAAGACTCACATAAGATCATCCTTAATCACTTATCAACAAGCTTGGAAGAAGTCCATGGTAAAACTGTCAGGACTTGAAGCCTTGTCACTAGCCATGCCACATATTACTTTACACACTTCATCTTCTTCAAAAGGCCTTTCTACCCACCATGTGCACTGTTGAGCTAATGCTGAAAAAGTTATACCATCAACTTTCGATCGCTAGGTGTGCTGTTCATATAGGTGATGTTGGTAATACTGCATGATATGGTTTTTGATGACTAGTTGATCCCAGGAAACTGCACCATCTACCATCAACATATCTATAGCGTAGTTCCTCCTATGAGAATTAGCCACCCTATAGAAAAACTTTGTGCACTTATCCCCCTCCTTGAGCCATAGTGCCCTTATTTTTTTCTCCAATATATCTTCTCCATCAATGTTACTCTTTCAAGTTCTGTGACTATCTAACTCTTGCGAGTTCTCTCGGTTTCAAAGAATTTTTTTTTTATAAGTAAAAAGATTGGCCAAGGTTAGATTCAGAGAGAGTTCTTATCTCCTTCTCACCCTCTAAACCCTATAGCTCCTCTAAGAGACAGCACCTCTATTGAATTACAATGCCAAAAACCTATTCATTTATTGTTTTAGATCATGTTTCAACGCTTTTAACTTTCTTGCCCTTATGAAGTTGGACAGCCTTGGAAATTGTAAGAAGATCACCATTGTCTGACCATGTCTACAAAACCGTCAAATTTAAGATACATATTATCAAATTTAAGATACATTGAAGTCACCCCCTATGCAGCTTGGTAACTTCGATCAACTAATAAGTCTCGCCAATTCTTCCCACAATGGCCTTCTCTCCGAATCAATATAAGGGTCATAAACTCCACTAAATGCCCATTGGAAATCGTCTTCTAAATTCATAAAAGAGCAAGCCACAATGAAATCACCCACAAATTCCTCCACCCTTCCACAACCTTTTTATCAAACATAATTAGGATGCCACCAGATGCTTCTTTAGATGGCAAGTATGACCATCCAAAATGTTGCCCTCTTCATAAACTTCCATTGACGAAGTAAGTTTATGAATTGGAGCCATTTATTATGTTCATTCAGCCTCCTTAAATTCCATGATATTATTTTTAGCTTCATAAAGCAACCATCTTACCCCTCACCTTGAGAGACCCTCAGTTAGAGATCAGCTCCCCACCATCATCATTGATTGTCCACGTAAGCCTCTTGAGTTCTCTCTCTCTCTCTCTTTTTAAACTGAATTAAGGGATGGACCAAATTTGAATTGTGCATACCCAGCCTCTATGGCTATAAGTAATGCCATAAATTCATTTTCAAAACCCTCGCATGTAATCCACACGTTGTGCTTAATCTCCATAGATTTCTTAACTTACCCAATCTGACTCACTAGGATGAAAGGAGTTTAGATGAATGGGTTCTTCTACCTTAACAGGTGACCTACCCCTCCCTGTATCCCCCCTCCCTTCAACCACCATTTTTGCTCCCGCCCTCCCCCCCCCCCCCCCCCAAAACCCCTCCTTATTAGACTCAAATAAAACAAGTGTTCCTTCCATTTCGACCTCCCCCTTGTATGGTGCTGACACTAGGTTTCCAAGATAGGTGCTGCCGGAAACAATCTCAGGTGCTGCCGGCATAGAGATCTGTGGCTCCCCTGGCCGGTGTATCAGAAACAAGCCAACAGGCCCAAAGATCTGTGTCTCCACCTGTGCAACAGGCCTAGATGTGGACATGGATGTAGAGCCCTTTTCAAAGGAAGGCCTAGTCCGTTTGAGTCTGCATTTCATTTTGGGTGAGCGATTTGAATCTCGATCTTCCATTTGCCAGGCTTAAGTGGATTCAATCCATTTACTACCTTGGCTTTGCCTTTATCAAAATAACTTTAACCTTGGCCAGGCCCAGGCCCAAACCCTTATCTACTTTACAAATAAGAGCTTCTATCGCCTTCCTTGGTAATCCACGTTCCTCCTTCACAACAAAAAGTTACTCTTTCAAACCAAATAGGGCCCCTAGCGCCTCACTCTTTGCTGGGTAGACATAGGACAAACCTCCACCCCCTCTTTCCAGTACTTCATGTCAACCACACTTATCTGCAGTAGTGGTACACTCCCCTGCTACGCACCCCTTTTTGTTCTTTTCATTTTGCTGTAACACCAAGGAGTGACCC
The DNA here is from genome assembly GCA_011037825.1 of Carya cathayensis. Lineage (NCBI taxonomy): Eukaryota > Viridiplantae > Streptophyta > Magnoliopsida > Fagales > Juglandaceae > Carya > Carya cathayensis. The sequence goes on along the minus strand of QGSO01000216.1, from coordinate 375,765 downwards.
GTACCACCTGGCACTGCCACCCTTTTCCTTGCACCACTCATTGTGGCATCTGCATATGACTTGACCTACCTCTCAATCTCCTTCCCTTATCTACCGCTCTATCCGGACGTAGAGCTAACACTGGAGCCTTGTTTGCCGGAATATGCATGGACAAAGCATGCTTTATCTCCACATAAAGCTTTTCCAATCCTTTCCTTCCATTCCTTTTAGGATCACTAGAAGACCTCGATGCCCACTACTACCGTAGTCTATTATTTCCAAGAAACATCCAAAAGCGTTAAAACACCTATGAGCATACAGAGCCTTAATCCCATCGCAATATGCCTTGTAAAAAATCTTTCCTTCCCACCAATAATGAGCACTCTTCCCCTATATCCGCCAGCCAACAAGCATTGGAATTAGGACTGTTCATCCGAACCGAATTTTTTTTCCGGCCCGGTCTGGAACCCAGATAACTGGGTTCAGGCCCGAATCAAATCCAGGCCGAAACTTGCATTACAAAAATCTGGACCAAGCTGGTCCAGGCAGGTTATGAAACCGAAAATCTGGTACCCGAGTTCTATATATATATAAACCCATTTAACAAGCCCTCTCTCTCTCTCTCTCTCTCTCTCTCTCTCTCTCTCTCTCTCTCTCTCTCTCTCTCTCTCTCTGTTTTGAGCATTTAGATCTCTTCTCCATAGGGGAGGTTTCTTTCATATCAAGAGTGTTTGGGGAAGCCAAAACCCTAGCTATCGTCGCCAGTGACTAGCAGAGGCTACTATTTGGCTAGATCTATTCTTTTCTTTTTGAGTTTTATTTTTTCACCCAATCTATAACCTATTATGTTGTGGTAGTGCGTGAATAGTGTTTTGGTTGGCTAGATTGGCTATTTTCTTTTTGGGTTTTATTTTTTAGAGTTTTGTTTAGCTTAGATTCTTTATTGTTATTATTTTGTTAGTTGTAATTGGTTGGCTAGATTTGCTTTATTTGTTTGAGGGGTTGGGAGATTGGGGAAGGTTTGTATTTGTAACAAATTGTTGAGGGAAATTTCACTAAAAATGGTTTTAAGTGTGGTTTCTTAAAAGTATGGCTTTCTTTTTAGCCCAAGCCAGATCGCTATGTGCCATTGTTTGCTGTCTGTGCTTTTGAGCCTATTTACGTACGCTACATTGGTGTCTCCAATGAAACTTTTGACAATTATGAAACAAATAAAAATAAACAAGGGATGTTGTATAGCCTATGGATGGTCTTCCAACTAATATAGGGTAGGATGTGAGTAATGGATACCCTGTATGTCACTGCAGAAATCATTTCCAAAAAGACTTTGTGCTGGAAATCTATTTTAAGTATGGGGTTGTTTTTCTTTCTTTGTTTTGTAGCATTTGTGCTGTCTGTGAGGGAGAGAAACAGAGAAATTAATTGTGGACTAGTCCTACAACAAGTATTGCCTACTATTGTAAATTTATAGGGGGGAACTTTGAGGTAGTTCTAATCAGCTTGTGAAATTTATTCTTATAACAGATTCATAGATTGGGAATCTGTTAAACCAGGGGCATTCTTTAAGGAGGCACATATATATGGACCCAAGTTCAAAACATCACAAATTCTTATACCTTGACCAACTGATGCATAGCCCTATTCAAAGCCAGATATAGTTTTATGCTTCCTTATTATGAGGATTTTCTGAGCATTATAAAAATGAAGGATAATTTTGTACGTATTTTTATTGTTCATAAAAAAGGAAATCTCTATCTATGGTGTAATCATGGCATTGTAGTCTACTACGTTCGTTAGTTCTTATTTGGTTATTGTACAATAAGTCACTTGATTTTCTTTTTCCTTCTAATTTACTCGATTCCTTGCCACATTTTTCGTATAATGAGAACATTTTCTCTCTAAATCCCAGTATTGTATTGTGCGAGTTTGATAAATCAGATGTTATTGATCCTCCTGTTGAGAAAAGTTTGGGGGGTTTGGTTGACAGAGGTAAATGCCTATTTTGTTGATTTAATGATATTTTATTACTTTATTGATTTGAGTCTGTTTTAATGACAATGTTTAAATGAAAGAATCTTTGAGGAATAGTTTTATGGCTTAGATCTGGGTTTATAGAATCTTTGAGGAGTATATATATATGTTTTATGGAATATGGATCCATGGGTTTGTTTGTTTGCAGAGGTGTATTGAGAATGCACCCTCGTGTCTATAGCATGTGTATAGCTTTAGATAGCAGAGCATAGCTCCTTGTTTCTTTTACTTGCATTGTTGTGTCTGTCTTTGTGGTTATGCTTTGTGCAAGCAACAAGTTACAGCCTTTGCTTTGTACTTCTAATCCTTTATTAAATAAAATATGCTTTGGAGATGTGATGTCTTTTGATCCTTTGGAACTAAGTATGTTATTCCAGGCCTCAATTTGTTGTAGAATAATTTACTGATAAAAAAATTTTGTTTTGTGAAGATTCGTGCATATTTATTGGTCTGTGTTTTAACTACATGGAAGCCAGCTGGTCTGGAATGTTTTGATAAGATAGAATATGTGGCATCATCTTTTTCATTAATAATGAGTTTCTCTTTTGATGAATTGTAGGTAGATTTGTGAGTGAATTGCTTGCTAGTGGACTTGAAGGACCCGTTCTATCATCTATTTTTCCTATTGAGTTTTCTTCATTTTCATGGGTCCTACAGTGAAATAGGACCATTAGATATGTAATTTTCATAAATTGTAATTTTATATTTTGTAATGTAATATATAAATACCGAATAATGTAATATATAAGGAATTACATTATATGTTGCATGCATTTTACATGATAAATATCGATTTTTTTTTCATGCATGGTAATTAGTTGTTTCTAACTTCAATTATTTTTTACATAAAATTTAGTCTTTTATTTTGATATATTTAATTATATTTTGGCTTTATATATTAAAAAAATTATGCTTTTCAATATATTTTTTTGGAAAAATTGTGGTAGAATATAGGCTTTTAGATTAAAAATATATATATACCTTTTATGTTTTCAACATTATCCATTTCTTGAAAAAAAAATTAATAATATGCATTTTTGTTATTAAAAAAAAAAAAAAGTTGTTTTCGGAACCCGGATTTCTGGGTTGTAAAAACCCGAATTCACTCGAGTTTCAACCTGGGTCATAACCCAGGCTAATCTAGGTCAGGTATACCCGAGTTCTTTTGTTTTTTTCTGATAAGTAAACGATAGTATTAATAAGAATAGGCATAGCCCCAATACACAAGGAGGTATACAAGAGATAACACCTATCTAGTTCACTACATAGGACATAAGGAAATCATGTACATCTAGACCATTGAAATCTATGGCAATGGCCCATTGAAACAAAGTACTGAAAAAAAATACACGAATCTCCTCCAGTGTGTGCTCCTTCTCTTCAAAGGTCCTCTCGTTACGCTCTCGCCATAAGCACCACATAATGCAGATAGGGACCAGCTTCCAAATAGCTTTGATTTGTGAAGTACCTCCCGGCCTCGCCCAACTCGCCAGAAGCCCCACCACTGAGGCCGGCATCACCCAATTTAGACCTACACGACTGAAAATTTCACACCACAGAAACCTGGCTGTCTCGCAATGTAATAAAAGATGGTCCACTGTCTCACCAGCTTTCTTACAAATACAACACCAGTCTGAAATAATGATTCGTCGCTTTCTCAAATTATCAGTGGTCAAAATTTTACCCAAGGCTGCTGTCCATATGAAAAATTGTGCTTTAGGAGGCGCCTTGTTCCTCCATAGTCTTCTCCAAGGGAATTGAGAAGTCGGTGAAGCTGTAAGGGCCTTATAAAAAGAGCGAACTAAAAAGACACCCCTACCCGTTGGGATCCACCACAATGTGTCAGCATTCAGTCCATTTGGTTTCTTGGTATATAGTAAATGAAAAAAGGCCTCAAAATTTTCTATTTCCCAATCTTGAGTTGCTCTAGTAAAGGTCACATTCCATTGAACTTGATCTCCTGAGATGGTCACGAGATCCGCCACCGCTGCTTCTTGGTCGCTCGCCACTCGAAACGCTAAAGAAAAGGCATCCTTTAGTGCCACCTCCCCACACCAGATGTCTTTCCAGAATTTTATGCGCGTTCCTTCCCCCACCACCAAACTGGTATGGTTAGCAAAGGTCCTCCATCCTCGTCTTATACGCCTCCATATCCCCACACCAATCGGCCCATTCCCCTCTCTAGTACACCATCCTCCCCAAGACCTACCATATTTACAATCAATTACTAGTTTCCAAAGAGCTCCCGGTTCCACATTGTATCTCCATAACCATTTTCCCAGGAGTGCTTGATTAAATAATCTCAAGTTCTTTATCCCTAATCCACTTGAAGGAATTGGTCTACATACCTTGTCCCAACCGACTAGATGGAACTTAAATTCTTCCCCCATCCCACTCCATAGAAAATCTCGATATAATTTTTCAAGCCGTACCGCCACACCTGCTGGAATAGGAAATAGAGATAGAAAATAAGTCGGTAGGTTAGAAAGAGTGCTTTTGATAAGGGTCACTCTTCCTCCTTTTGACAAATATAATCTTTTCCATCCTGCCAATCTTCGTTCTATCTTTTCAATAACTGTGTCCCAAATCGTTACGGTTCTTGAAGCAGCCCCCAACGGTAATCCCAAATAAGTCATTGGGAAAGAAGCCAATTTGCACCCAAGTATGCCCGCCAACTGCCAAGTATTATCTATATTACCCACTGGTACTAGCTCTGACTTATCAAAGTTCACTCTCAGCCCTGATACTGCCTCAAAACACAGAAGAAGTGCCTTCAGAGTACTAAGTTGGTCCTGTTCTGCCTCACAGAAAATTAAGGTGTCATCAGCGAAAAGCAAGTGTGAAATTGAAATAACTCCCCTAGTTAAATCTCCTAGAGAGAAACCTGCCATGAGACCATTATTAACTAGGGCCATTAACATCCTGCTCAGTGCTTCCATAATGATAACAAAAAGAAGTGGTGACAACGGATCTCCCTGTCATAACCCCCGAGAACTGTTAAAGAAACCCTCTGGGTTACCGTTGATCAGCACTGAAAATCTAGCCGTAGAGATACACCATCTTATCCACATACACCATTTATCTCCAAAGCCACATCTCTTCAATAAATAAAGGAGGAAGTCCCAATTTACATGGTCGTATGCCTTCTCCATATCCAGCTTGCAAATGATCCCTACACATCCAGATTTTAATCTACTATCCAGGCATTCATTAGCTATTAAGACAGAATCTAGGATTGACAGCCCCTTACAAAAGCATTTTGTGGTTTTGAGATTATCTTATCCAAGGTTGCCCCTAACCTGTTTGCAAGCACTTTTGAAATGATTTTGTACACCTCATTTATGAGGCTAATAGGCCTAAAGTCTTTCACCTCCGATGCCCATGTCTTCTTCGGGATTAAAGCAATGAACGTAGCATTCAGACTTTTTTGGAATTTTCCTCCCGCATATAATTCCTGAAACACATTCATGATATCCTCTTTCACAACCTCCCAACAAGTTTGATAAAATCCGATTGAGAATCCATCTGGTCCTGGTGCTTTATCTTTTGCCATTCTTCTTATTACTTCAAGTACCTCATTTTCCTCAAAAGCTCTTTCCAACCATGACGCAGTTTGTGGCTCAAGAGATTCAAAACTGAGTCCATCCAAATTTGGCCTCCAACGTTCTTTTTCTGTAAAAAGTTGTTCATAGAAACTTACCACATGTTCCCGGATCACTGGAGCTTCCTTACATTCGCTATCATTAATCTGCAGCATCTCAATTGTGTTGTTTCTCCTATGGGAGTTGGCCATTCTATGGAAAAATTTTGTGCTTCGGTCCCCTTCTTTCAGCCATAATACTCTTGACTTCTGACGCCAAGAAATTTCTTCCAAAGATAAAACTTTCTCTATTTCTGAATTCAGCACTGCCTTGCGTGAAATCTCCTCTGGGGTAAGGGCTCTAACTTCCATGAATCTCTCTAAACTATGTAGTTCCTCCAGCAAGGTTTTCTTCTGTTCCCCTAAATCTCCAAAGGTTTGAGAATTCCAAAGCTTTAAGTCATTCTTTAAGGCTTTTAATTTACCTGCAAGTATGTGAGAGGGACTACCAAAAAATTGATATGATGTCCACCAATGCCTTACCTTTTCCACAAAACCTTTACTTTTAAGCCACATATTTTCAAATTTGAAATAGCAACGACCACCTTGAATGCCTCCTCCATCTAGTAAATTGGGGAAGTAATCTGAACCCACTCATGTCAATCTTTTCTGGCATACCTCTGGAAACTTACTTTCCCATTCCAACGAAATAAGGAAACGGTCTAAGCGCGACCACGTCTGGTTGTTAGACCAAGCAAATGGACCTCCTGTGAGTAGGAGATCAATCAAGTTCAAATCAAATATACAATCAGAGAACTCTGTCATTGCTGAGCGAAGGTGGTTATCTCCAGATCTTTCACTAGGGAATCTTATGATATTGAAATCCCCACCTATGCACCATGGAAGGTCCCACCAAGTGTGTAGTCCAGCAATTTCATCCCATAACTGTTTTCTGATATTATCCAAGTTTGGTCCATAAATACCTGCAAAGGCCCACATAAAATCATCTTTCACCATCTTAAACGAGCAAGCCACTATGTAATCCCCTATATATTCCTCCATTTTTTCTATCACTCTTTTATCCCACATTACAAGAATACCACCAGAAGCCCCATTTGAAACCAAGTACACCCAGTCTACATACGAACAGCTCTAGACACTTCTCACCATTTTTCTGTTTACCATTTTCAATTTTGTTTCTTGTAAACAAACGATGTCCGCCCTCCACTCCCGAAGCAGATTTTTTATGCACTGGCGCTTATTAATCTCATTTAGCCCACGCACATTCCAAGACAGAATTTTAGGCTTCATAAAGAAACGGTCGTGTCCTTCCCTTTTGCTCTATCCCGGCTCGAGCTACCTTCATTTAAAGACCAATTAAGTCTCTTGAGTTCCCTCTATTTCTTGGATCTTATTTTCTTATCATGCATGTGTCCCGCCTCAATAGCCGTAAGGAGTGCTAAAAATTGTTTTTCATACCCTACACATTTCAAACCCACCACGTGCTGAATGTCTTTTACCTTATTGAACACCCAAGTTGATGTATCAAACTCACCAGGTACCTCACAATTCAAAGGTAAAGGAGTGCTGTCCCCCATCTCAGTTTCCTCATCCAACGAATTGCAACCTTCCCATTCAACCACAGAGGTTATTTTGTTTATCTCTTGGGACTCTGGCACCAACGATACGTCAGTATTCTCCCCTAAAATGCTCTGATGGAGCTCCACAAAACTGTTTTCCAGAAATTCCGAGTTCTGCTCAGCTACACCTTCCTCAAATAAATCAAGGTGCTCCACCGTGGCAGATAACTCCAAGTTTTGGTCATCTTTGGTTTCCGTTGGTGGAGTCGGCCTCTTCTGTGTATGTATTTCGGGAAAACACATCCACGAATGGTCTATTGCTGCACTAACCTCCTCATGTGACGGTAATATTTGTTCCTCCATCATCACCGGCTTTTTCTGTCCAACCTGCGTCAATTTCACCGTCGCCGGAGCTACAGGGTGATTTCTGAGATGATTGAGGTGATCTCCAGGGTCAACTGGAGTGTTTTCCGGAGTCGTTCCCTTCGCCGGCGTTGTCTGTCCCCTCGCCGTCGACGGCTGGCCCTTCATCGGCACAGGTGGCCGTGATCGAGTGTCCCCCACATCCGTGCGCAAGAGGGAAGGCTGCGTGAAGGGCCTCCAGACCTGCGTGAAAGGCCTATGGCCTTCATTTGGGCCGGGCCCCTTATTCGGGCTGGGTCATTTAATGTTGGCCCGCCCGTTAGGCCCTTTTACCATGGGCTGCTTGCCCTTCGAATGCAGGGCCTCCATTCCTGTCCAAAGCCCATCGTCTGGGTTTAAAACCAAGTCCCCCACTTTTGGCACGTCCTCAACTATTTTCTTCAACCAATCTAACTTAAATTGGAGATCTTCCAACTGGGCCTGCATGTCGGTTATTACCCGAAGGTAAGTTTCCTTCTTCAAGCCAACCATTTCTTTTCCACCCCCATCACATCCCTGCAAATCTTCCGAAATGATTTTCCTTCCCATCCTATCTCCTATAGAACTGTCATCTGCCCAGACCTGTTGAAGTGACAGGACCCCACCCTTTGCTGCAGCGCCTCCTTGTAAGACCGTGTAGACCCCTGTGCAACACCTCCTTGTTGTAGCGCCGATGTCACCCTTTTGAGCCCACCATCTTGCTCCATCTCTTTCAATGTCTCCACCATTTTCCTCAAACCCATACCTTCGACATCTTCTGGAATAAAAATGCAGTTTCTACGTCCACCCCCATAATACTCTACCAACGCCATGAAGACGCCTTGCAAATTTGAGCACCTCTGTGCTATGAAGGCTCTATCACCCACTCTGTGGCTTGCATAGAACTCTTTCTTCCTTTCTTTCACACAATCATCCAGAGCTTTGGTGAACCACCTAACCGTGGTTAGCTCCAGTTTCATCTTCCTAACCAACTTCCATTTTTTTTGGTAACTACAACCCATCTATCTTCCCTCGATACCACAAAAACTCTGTTCTATCACTAAAGACTTTGAAAAACCCATGATTCTACGTACGTTACTAACCTTGCATGATCGATTGCAAGCATAAAAATATACGATGAAGAAAAAACATACGAAGAGAAAAAAGAAACCACTATTTGGTTAAACATACCCGGGTTCTTAGTCTGGTACCTAGTTAAATACCCCTAAAATTTGGAATGGTTGGGCACCATCTCCTTGGTGATCTCCCTACTCCTTTCAATGATACGAAAATAGTTTCCCCCCTCCAACGATAAAAACAAACACCTTTGTTTCTATTAGAAGGTGTTTTAAGAAACCCATGCTTGTCATGAAATAGCTGAATAATAATAATAAAATGGCTAAAGAAAATTGGTTCTGGCGAAGATCACCAAAACAATTCTCCCATCGTAAAAGTGTACGGAGAGAAATAAGTGTATTAATCCTTGGTTTTGAAAGCAGAAAAAATTAACAAATACAAGTGAAGAAAGCAAGTGTATTGAACCACTCCATATGAGTACATCAAAGTTATAAGTTTTTATTAGAAGCAATGGGAAGGAGACAAGAAAAATATGTATCTATTGGTCAAGTGGCACCCACTCTAATTCTAGATCCAGTTCTCCAGATTCCACATTCTGGAGTTTGAGGGACACGTCCTGTTTCACCATGCCATCAACAATATTAACAGTGCTATCATTTACCAGGGCATTGTCATCCGATTTCAGCCATTTCCCAATCTGCATGTTTCCAAACATCCCTGCATCTCCAAATGGCATTGCAGATGTTATCAAGGGCTGGAGATCAACCTCTACTTCTCCCATAATATCATCAGCTGAAAATGTGTCGTGATCAAATACTTGCTGCAACATTACAATGCTCAATATCAACCAAATTCTCTGCAGAGAGGATCCTTCTCAATTGACAGTAATGATGTAATGCAAGTGAGACAGGTGGCAGGTGGTCCCCTGGGCCTAACTCAGTTAGTCAAGGGATGGGGTACGCAGATATCATATTTGAATCTACAAAGCAAAATAGAAAAAAACGAGATGCTTTGGGGAATGGAGACTTCACAAAGGAATGGGCTTACTTGGGGACTGAAGTCCGCTACCAGTTAGTGGTAATAAAACAAATAAAACAAATACATAACCAGCTCATTTACTGTCTAGATGATATTATTCACACCCTCCTAGAGTCATAAATAATAATAATAATAATTTAAAATCACATTTTATACTTGTAAGCTACCGCCCCTTTCACAATATGACCACCAAACTACCAAAGTTGTCATTTTACCTTCAAAATATCACCCCTGTTCAAATTTGTCCACCCTTAAGATCCAACTGTTATATCAATTGTCGCTCCTTTTACAATTTACTCCATTAAAATGTAAACGTTAAGATCGTGCAACGTCACTTTTTTGGGGGTACTAAGTGATGCTTCGTAGTTTGATGGACATACAGGGAAAAGCAAAGTAATTTGTGGGGCTAAGTGAAATTTTTCCAAAGGAAAAACAACGGGCAACTAGAACCTATATGCATAGTTAGTCATATAGAGCGATTCCAGCTTTACAAATACAATAAAAAGGTAGAATGTAGCACGCCAAATAACTGTCGGTAAAAGCGGGCCCAAGTACAAAGCGCCAAAACTGAAGTGCTTTACATACCAAAAGCAAAGCGCATTAACAAAAGTGCACTTTTTGGCACTTTTTGTGTGAGCTTAAAGCGCACAAAAGAGTGCTTTTGTTGTAATGTCTTTCAGAAAAAATTATAAAAATCAGTTCAATATCCAAAAATGACGCAATCAAATATATTTAAGTAGTTATTGATATTGAAGATCATTTACATAGCATGGCACCACATGTTGTCATATGTGATATACATGCTTTGAACCTGATGTAATAGCTTAAGTTGGGTTTCTAGACTGCTTGATATTTGATTGCTTGTGTTAGCATAGAAGCCCATAGCTACAATTCTTGAGCTAGATAGGTCTTATCTCTTGTATACCATCTTGTGTACTTGGGCTATACCTATCTATTAATAATATCGTTAAAAAAAAACTACTCTTGAGCTTTTTTGGTCACGGCCTTCTTGGTATATTTTGATTGAACCATGTACCTTAATTTGATTATGGCTATCAAATATCATAGATGTGAATATTAAGTAAAGCATCGGCAAATTCTATAAAGTGTTATGTTTATATTTAATGTAAATCAGTTTATTAAGTTACTTTTATGCTGCATAATACTCTACTAAATTGATTTAATAGGCTAAACTTATTACCATTTTGCTTTAGAAAGCCTTTTCTATTGTGTTTTATGGATCTTTTGTTAATACATCATTTTTTAAAATGTGCGCTTTACTTCAGTTTGGTGCGTGCTTGCACTTCGCACCTAGGCTCTAGACGACATTTGCACTTATTGCGCCAAGAACTTTCACCAACACTCTACCAAATGCAATCATCAATAAAGCATGGGACAGAAACAGAATATAGAGAAAAAGTTACAATCATCAAGAAGAAAAATTAAAGGAGAGGCTTACCAACTTCAAGGGCCCATAATGATGAGGAACAGACAGCATTAGTTGCTCATTCCAGACTGGATTCAAGTTGCTCTTGATTGTAGTCGTCCGAACAGTCTAATATCATCAGGAAAAATATCATCATACTGTGCACTATGTAAGATTTACCTGAAGTATTAACTCGACAACGGATACATCAAAATGAAGATACATGATCCACCATTTTATCAGGAAACCAACTTGCCATCCAACAAATCAAATTGGCTATATGAATCCATTTAGGCCACTCAGCTCCGCCTAGAGCCATTTCCTAACACACTAATATACTGTATGCATGCTCAAAAAATAATAAACAAAACTGAGTAGAATTTGCAGTTTCCCCAACGAAAAAAGTGAGAAAGAAACAGTGACTAACCTGCTGCCCAAGAGTCAAGACTACATATGGATCACTTGACCTCATATCTCTGATAGCTAAATTTGTTCCTTTTATAATTTTGACCTTCAATAGTCCAATAAATTCTACCATGCCTGCCTGTTACGATGTTTAGCATCAGATCAATTGAAGCAACTCAGTAACAAAATGCAAACATTATCATCTCAAACATGTGCCCAGGAGATATTGTGTATATTTAAACCACAAATATCTACCAATTAAATATAATCTATTTTCCAGGTGTGCACAGAACTATGGTTTCCAAAATGACCTCTCTTCCTAGTGATGTACCTATGCCATTGAAGTAAAGAATCTGCAGGGAATAAGAAAAGGTAAACAAAATATACCAAATGGTGAGATGAAGTTGATTGAAAACTGTCCACAGTCTTTCTAGAAGAACTTGACTGAAGAGAACTTTTTCCAGACTGAAGTGACACAATCCGCAGGCTAGGTTTCAAAAACTCTTGAAGCTCATACTTAGCCCTACAAAAATATAGTAATTATGTAAGAATACCCTAAGTGCCTGAGACATATACGATAATCAAAACTGAATTCTGTACGAACCACCCAACCAGACACATTGATCAGTCAACTGTCAAATAAGCATAAAAGTCTGATAGAAAAAAACATGACATGGACAGGAAAAGGTGATTTTTAATGGTCGATGGGACAGCACAAAGGGATGGTTATGGAATTTTGACCACTTTCATATCAAATCCATTTAAGTGACCAAACATATAGAGATATCAGAAAAGTGTCTCACAGATGTATGGCTTAAGAAATTATAGTTCATGCCTAACCGAATGAATTGTGCACGCTCATCATGACTGGCATCTGGTCCAGGCTTTGCATATTCTTCAGGTATAAAAGCCTCATATATTGCATTAGCAGAAGAATTTCCTCCAACTTCAACCATGGCATCAATTTCATCACCAGACCAATCATCCAATGTCACAGACAAAACCTGAAAAAAAAAATTCAATGTTGTTCAGAGAATCTAAAAGTTTAGTGATTGTATGTGCCTGTGTTGGGAGGGAACATAAAAAACACCTATATACATAACGTCGTCCATTCTTGAACAAACCACTAAACTTACCAATAAGAATTGACAAGGTGAATATAAATAGCCTAAAATTGGAAATCAGCATGAACATCAAGCAATTAGAAGTAGCAAGTCACAATTATTTTGTATGCTTGTTTCGATATCCTGTAGTTTTTCTTAAGTTTCAATAAAACATGGAAGGTAGTTCTAATGCTAGTGTGGGCATGTCACGTAGATGTGAACTCCACTCAATTGTTGTGGAGGATCATCACGTCTACAACCCCCACCCCCAACCCAACAACTATCCCCCCTACATGTACCCCAGACACTTCCCTCCCAAACCAACCCAAAAAAAGGAATGTGACATTCGCATGGGATCACTTCACAGAAGTGGATCATTGTGAACAGCTCTACAGCCAAATGCAACCATTGTTGTACCATTATAGGTTGTCATTATAAGATATATGATGCTTCCCAAATGATGACTCACATTGAAGTCCAATGCAAGAAGCAACCTTTAGGATGGCCACAAAATGATACATATGAAACTAGATTGGACGGGAGGCTTAAGAAGGCAGATGGGGATAGTAATAATACTTTGGATGAGTTTATAAAATTTGATCCATAGAGATTGAAGGCTTCCCTTGCTCGTATGTCAATCCTAGATAAGTTTCCCTTTAGGTTTTCAGAAAGTGAGGGTTCCTAGCTAATTCTAGGAATTTGGAACCTAAATTTAATATACGATCTCACCGCGCTGTGGTTAAAGATGCTATTAAATTATACACAACAAGGAAAGAGATCTTGAAGAGCTTATTGAGTGATCATAGGGTTGGGCTCACCACCGATATATGAACATCAGTGCAAAACATAAATTACATGTGTCTCACTGCCCACTTTATCGATTGTGATTGTAAACTGAACAAGAAAATACTTAAAATTTGCCTAGTTCCTAATGAGAAAAATGAGATGATTGGAACGATGGTGGAGCATCCTTGGTAGAGTGAGGTATCTCGAAGATTTTGACCATTGTGGTTAATAATGGCTTATCTAATGATACAGCCATTGGTTTTTTGAGAAACGTGATAACATATAAGATAACTAACATCTTGGGAAGCAACTTTCTACACATACTATGTCGTGCACATATTCCCAATCTCATTGTAATCAAGGATTTAAAAGATGTTCACAACTCGGTCGCAAAAATTGAGAAAGGAGGTCAGATATGTAAAGTTTCTTCATCAGTTATATTTTATTAGTTTCAGACTTGTAAGGAACTAGAGTACATTGAGAGTAAGTTGTGTTTTAATTTCCCACAAGACAGAACTCGACCTCTTTTTTTATAAGTAAGACAGAACTCAACCTAATTGATGTTAGAAGCAGCTGAAAAATTACAAAGGGCCTTTGAGCTCATGAGGATGAGGAAATACAATATGCTCATTATTTCCATGATGAAGATGGGAGTGGAAGGAAGCCTTTAGGGCCACTTGGAGCTGATGATTGGGAAAATATTAATTTTAAATTTTGGAGGCTTTTTCATGATGTCACATTGACCATTTCAGATTCTTTGTATGTGACATCAAATTAATATTTTTAACAAATGTCTCATGAAAGAGCAATTGGATGAGATTTGTGAAAGTTTTGATTCTATCTTGAATTGCATGGCCTTGAAATGAGCAAAATGAACTTACCAAAAAAAGAATATGAGCAAAATGAACTTATCTAAAAAGGAATATGAGCAACATGAAATGTATTAGGGAGGTATGAACGAGATCAACCTCAAGTTGTATAACGCTATTGTACTTGACCCGCTGTTCGAATTTGAGGCTTGGATTGTCAAACGAAATTGGATTAGGGTCAAGCCAAGTGACATTTGAGATTCCATGGACTTTGTGGAGAGCTATGATGAGAATGAAAATGTAAATTTTTCTGCAAAGCAAAAAAAAAAGACAGAACGAAAAATGTAAATGCTCATAACTAATTGTTTTAAAGTTATTAGTTGGTAGTTATAGCATATTTATTTCACTTGCATTATTTTTTCACGAAGGTATCTTTGGGAAGAATTGTTGAGCCCGAATCGATTGAGTACAAATTGGTTTGTTTTCAATTCATTAAATTAAACATATTATGTCCACGCACTGCTAGGATTTGTTTACTTCTTTTTTGCAAAACAAAACTGTTGAGATGCGTTTTGTTTCCACTTCTTTGTGCATTTTAAGTTCTTTGTTTTTTAAACTGAATTGGTTGGATGTGGTGCCTGCTGCTGTCGAGGTTTGGAGTATAAGTTGGACAAGCATTTGTTGCAACTGAGTGCTTGCCTATTGTTGGCTGAAGCTGGTTTTAGAATCTAGTATGGAGACTTGCAACTTGCGACTTGCAAACTTGCTATTTGTATCGACTGGCACTTGAGACTTGCTGACTTGTTTTGGAATCCGCCACAACTTGAATTGTTTTTCCATATAGTTTGTATGGTTTTGGTATGTAAAACATGCTTTAATTTTGGATGTGTTTGGCAGTTTGCTGCTGTTTTTATTGTTTTTAAATGTAGTTGTATGGTTTGTTGCAAGGAATCAGCCCGAATTGATGATAATGATAATACTTTCAACCATTTGGGCAGGGGGCAATGCTTGATCTAGAAAAATAGCCCTTTGTTCATTTGTCTCTTTGGGTTCTTTTTTTAACTGATAAATAATTTTTTCACTACTTATTTTTACATAACAGTAGTATTTTCAGGTCTTAAGTTATAACAGTCATTTGGGCCTTTCAGTAATTTTTGGTGCATAGGCCACGATTTCTGAGCTTAACAGGCCCAGAAATCATATATCACATGTATGGAACAGGCAGTGATTTATAATCTAAATATAATCTATAAAATGTATGAGCTTAAATGGCCTAGCAATTGTCTTCGAAAAAACCTTGATTAAATCTGTAACTGTGAATTAGGCTCAACAGGCCCAACAATTGGGTACCATATATCGCTTTAATGGCCCAATTTACAAAACCCTAAAAAAAAACAGCCCAACTTACCAGGCCCAGGAAAATGCAAGGCCTACCTGCCCACCTGTATGGCAGGTGGGGGAAAACCCAGGGGAGTAGGGGCGGGACTGAGGATGAGCCCTTAAATAGCCCTCCTGCCTAGGGTGGGGTGAGGCCAGGGGCAATGCAAACCCCGCCCATATATGTCAGATAGTAGCCCTAAATTTACAAGTGAGCAGATTCCACCATGTATGACGATCATAACTATCAAACAGTCAAAATTCAATTAATGGAGAGATGCATTTCTGAACTTGTATATATTTAAAAGAAAAAAGGAGGGCCATCCATCTAAACCAACAAAATATAAGCAAATTTAAGGTAAGCATGAAAACCAGTAAGAATTGTTGGGTAGGAAAAATGATATTGACCATCCTACATGTATTAACTTGATTCCTCAGTCTCCTATATTCTTATTTATTTTTTATTTAATTTTGTGAGAGTGATAGCTTAAGCTCAGTTTTTCCTTTTAAAACCCCACACCATTCATGACCAGAAAAGGAGTTCAGGTCGAGTGTCAGCAATTCAACTGCAGGTCGAACCAGCTCATCCCATGGAATTAGACTGATGTCTAAAACCAGGTCAAGTCAAGCAACAAACAAACACGTCACCAGACAGTCAACTGATCAAAGCAGGCATTTCCTAAAACAATTCAAGGGGGAGATCTGGACCGGGAAGTGGACTGGAAGACAAGCAGTCCAAGTGCCCAGGAGCCCATAGCTTTAGTGCTTGGTTTCAAGAAGGCATATTTCTCTCTAGCCACACAAAGGCCATGACATCATATATTACTTTGGCCCATTTAGTTCTTACTTTCACAAGTACCTTGACTTTTTAAAAAAAAAAAAAAAAAACTAAGAGAAGTAACAAAATCAGTTTCCATCCTTGTCAAAATGCACCATATACCCAGTATCATAACATGTGTGGCTATCAACAACTGGCTTCCTTTTATATTTTATAACTATTGGGACCTATCAAAAATAAAATAAAAGATTTAACTATTGTGACAATGGCAAAGTAAGGTAATCCTGGAGAAGTTACCTTAGATATATGGGTACCAAGGCTCCTGTGTACACCACAGCATTTCAAGCATATAAAAACTCCAATATTTGCTGACCTGACAAGGCATTTATCAACAAATACCTCAAAATCATAAAGGAATATGACTAAGCAAATAACATGTGTTGCATGATTTTTATTCATTCTCACAACTTCCTGCATGGGATGTCAAGTAAAAGCTCCCACACAAAATCGTCATCTTCTGCTTTTTGTTCTCAAGCACGAAATATAAATTGTCACAATACACAATCGCACACAACATATCTAGATACCAAACTAAAGGTGTCAAGATGTTGAAGCTTACGCCCATTTAGGACCTGGGGCACCACAATCAGCACAAAAGCGATTGTCTTTTTGAAGCAATAAATCTTTTAGTCTTCTTTTACCTGTACAAGAAAATGAACATCGTTCAATAAGATGAACAATAAATCTCATTGCTACATAATACAAAAAATACAAAAACGAAGGGTCATAAAAAGCCCTGAAAAACCTGGTTGAAAATATTTCATCAATCAAGACACAACTACTAATATCTAAGCTTCATATGGAACAAAGAGGAGTGTCTAGCCTACATGTTTACTAAATGCAGTTTATTGACTACAGATTAAACACCAGAATAGTCTAGGAAATATAAATCGTATAATTTTTCAGGAGTTAAGGTTTGACTTGAGAACAGAAGATGGAATAAAAAGTTGTTTTGCACAAAAATGATAGATTAGGGGTGAAGACAAAGAAAAAACATGAAAGGATGAACATAAAATACCAATCACTCCTATCTCTACAAGGCCCCCATTTATCCTTCAGTTTCCTATCAGAATGCTAAAACACTACAAGAATAATTCAACAGCATGCAGGTTAGAATTTCTAACTAGGAGCATATACATCCATATGCACAAAATATGTCTGGCAAAGGATGCATTCTAAATGCTACACTCAGAGACCTAATGTAGATTCAAGCGCTCCTAATTCTTTTACATGAGGTTCACACTCTTGCTCTTACATATATCTCCACACACACACACACGTTTATATACCTTATAAACCTTATACGTATATCATTGCAGATTGCAATTGGATACCACTTCAATAGTATAATGGACATACATATACAGACACAAAAATGAAATTCTCACATCCCAATATCATGGTAATGAGATATGAAAGTGCCAATGGTGAAGCATATCTATTTCCAGAAAGTTGGAATAAATTAAAATTAGAACTCAAGAGGAAGGTAAAACCCTGCTGTGGAAAAAAGGGGAAAAAAATAAAAGAAGAAAACACATAATTTACTAAAATAGATGTTACATACTTACATTGCAACAAAAATTCATGGGATTGATAAGTCTAACCAATTACTTAGAGCCAACTCATGACAATATCACACTACAAAGTATTACAAAGGATACCTGAAGCAGGCCTCCCAAGTTCCTGTTGATGTTTACTCATTGCTCTGCTTATATCCCACTTGCAAAAAATGGGGATAAGGAGACAATAAAAAAAGGAAAAGAGCCATCTCAGCAAAAGTGATGCAAAAACCCAACTACTCAAAAACTCATGCAAATCCTCAAGATTAAAACATTTATACATTCAACGTATAAAATGCAACTAAGCACTTCAGTAGTGAAAATCTAAAAAAACTGTATCGGGTATTTGAGATCATTTGCAGGTATACTGATTTTGGAAACATTCATCTTTACATCTAATTGAATTCCATTATTTCAAAGAATTTATATGTTTCTTTTGCCACTGGCAGAAGAAGAATGTTGAAAACATTCCTTCCGTTAATTTGTATTACTTGAAATCATTCCTTCTGTTCATTTGTATTATTCTTGAAATAAAATTTAGATGTGTTTTTCAAGATTTTGTGGAAGTATAGGTAGCGTAGCATGAACGTTATATGAATAAGAGATCTTTAGATATGTTATTATTGGAGTTTGTGAAAGGAGGTAAAATTGATAAATTGTTGGGATAAGAATCTTGTGAGATGCGTTTTCTTTTTAACTTTTGCGAAAGTTTCTTTTGATTTTTGTACTCTGTAACTGAGATTTTTCCAAAAATAAAATTGAAAATTTTCTAAAAGCAAACACCCCTCAGCATCTGAAAACTGAAAAAGGGAAAAAGTGAAAACAGAATTTACCGGACCAGACCAAGCACTCAACTCACACACGAGTTGAAAGAAAGTTTTGGCATTGTGTAGTAAAAATGACGGGAAATCCAGGAAGACTCAAAATTCAAATGCATTACCAAATGCTTAATTTTCTAAGCAGCTGAACGCAACAGAAAAGAACAATTAAAATTACCAGCATATCAACATATTAAACCCAAATTCAATATCGAAGAAATGATTATAAAATGATCATCGATAAAAGGGTTCATCCATGAACGGTCAAAATGTCAGAAAATTTGGATTTGAGACCGATTTGAAACTGCCATAAAAATGAAATATAGTTCACATCAGCCGTGTCCAAACCGATATATGAGTGTTATCATTAACAACCAGAAACAAAAAAAAAAAAAAAAATGATGGAGATTTATGGCATCCTAAATAAAAGGTGAGATTGAGAAAGAGAGGGATAAAAATTCACCAGAAATATGCAGGAAATGAAAAATGCCTGCCTCCAAATCCAAAGAGCTCCGGAGGAAGGGAGAAAGGGGTGCGGAGGTATTATTGCAATGTTTTGCTTCAGACGCTCTTGATTTGGAAGATGGAAACCCGGTGTTTCATCGTCATTAATAATTTAATACTACCATTCACTTCATCCATACATACACATTGACATCATTATTTCCGAAGACCGACAAGTACGTCACTGGCATAGGAAATGAGCAGCCTATTGTGAAAGAAAAACTCTACACGCAGTCGTCCGGCATAAGCGGGGGCTGACGTGGCTTAAAAATTAAAACGCGTCGTTTTATATGATATGAAATTAAGAACTTCATAAATATCCCACAAAATTCTCTTATCAAATCCATAGTAACCCCCGTTTGGTTCCCGGAAAACCAAAAACAAAACTTAGATTACTCTCAACCGCCTGGGAGTTACGGAAAAAGTGTGACTTCCAAAATCTCCACTTTTATCCTCTTTTCCCGGGCTTTCTTAGCGACCAAACACGGCCAACGACAATTTAACAAATAAAAAAAGAAAACTCAGTCTTATGCATTTATTTCTTGGAGCATTGAGAAATAGAAAAAGAAAATGGAAAAATCAACATGCACGCCTTACCTCGAAAAGAAAGACGATGACAACGAAGTGAAGCTTAGTTCGACATTTGGGTATTTTATATGGACTACACCGAACCATTATCTCCATGAAAAAACAACCGCAAAAACTCAAACTTCAAATGTTCCGATTCCATCAAATTGTCGGTGATATGTTGATTGGCTTTAGAACCTAGGAAAATCGTTGGCTGGCTTGCATTTCCAATGACTGTGTCCACTACATAGATGAGATAGATACCCTTTTGCATTGTATACGAATCAATGTGATACTGATTTGAAAGCACCACAAGAAAATGGTATGGAGAAACAAAGAGCGTGTCCTTTCGATTCCAAAGTTCTTCTGATTCCAGAGAAGCTCTTCAGACTCAGAAGCTCACAATGTCTTGTGGAGCGGCTTAGAAAATGTTGAAGATTATATATATATAATAATTATCTTATATTTAATAATTATCTTATATTTCTTGTGCTTTCTGGAACTGGGGGACAAAGGAAGGTCTTGTGCTTTATGGAACAAGTGGACAAAGGAAGGTGTAAGGGACAAATGAGAGTTGGATAGAAAAATCAAATTAGCAAATGAAAAGACGAGCTCTTTTTTTTTTTTTTAATAGCAGCTGACGTGGCAAGCTGACTCCCCTGCAATTGTATTCAACGACTTACCCAACAGAATTATGTCTAAAAAGCGTGCCCAATGAGGGTTTTCACAATCAATTATGCTGGGTACAGTCACCAAATACAATCGCAGGGGAGTCAACTTGCCACGTCAGCTGCTATTAAAAAAAAACAAGAGCTCTCTTTTCATTTGTAATTTGATTTTTCTATCCAACTCTCATTTGTCCCTTACACCTTCCTTTGTCCCTTGTTCCATAAAGCACAAGACCTTCCTTTGTCCCCCAGTTCCAGAAAGCACAAGAAATATAAGATAATTATTGAAATATAAGATAATTATTTAAATATATATATAATCTTCAACATTTTCTAAGTTGCTCCACAAGACATTGTGAGCTTCTCTGGAATCAGAAGAACTTTGGAATCGAAAGGACACGCTCTTTGTTTCTCTGTACCATTTTCTTGTGGTGCTTTCAAATTAGTGTCACATTGATTTGTATACAATGCAAAAGGGTATCTATCTCGTTCGTGTAGTGGACACAGATCATTTGAAATGCAAGCCAGCCAACAACTTTCCTAGATTCTAAAGCCAATCAAAATATCACCGATGATTTGATGGAATCGGAACACTTGGAGTTTGAATTTTTGCGGTTGTTTTTTCATGGAGGTAATGGTTCAGTGTAGTCCATATAAAGTACCCAAATTTCGAACCAAGCTTCACTTCATCGTCGTCGTCTTTCGTTTCAAGGTAAGGCGTGCTAGTTGATTTTTCCATTTTCTTTTTCTATTTCTCAATGCTCCGAGAAATGGATGCATGGGGCTGAATTTTTTTTTCTTTTTTAAATTGTTGTTGGTCGTGTTTGGTTGCTAAGAAAGTCTGGGAAAAGAGGATAAAAGTTGGGATTTTGGAGGTCACACTTTTTCCGTAACTCCCAGGCGGTTGAGAGTAATCTGAGTTTTGTTTTTGGTTTCTCGGGAACCAAATGCGGGGTTACTATGGATTTGATAAGGGAAGGTCCTTTTGTGGGATATTTATGGAGTTCTTAATTTCATATCATATAAAACGGCGCGTTTTAATTTTTATGCCACATCAGCCCCCACTTATGTCGTGCTTACCCCAGACGACTGCGTGTAGAGTTTTTCTTTTAGACAAAATCGAAATCCAACCAATATCTTGAAAATGTGTAAATCTTGACCGAAACCGGCCGGTGAAGGGGGAGAAAACCGTCGATGTCGGTCTTGGTGTAAATTTAGTCTATTCGACGGTGTCTTTGACAAAGTTTTAAATACCGTTTTAGTAGTTGTTTCGGTTAAAACACTAGAACGAAATATTTCGATACCGTTATCATTTCAAGATAGTCTATATATAATAAATTAATTATATGTGTATAAATTATATTTCAAAATAATCTCAATGCAAATCTTAGAAAGTTAAAACACATATTTATAAAACTCAATAATACTTCTAAGTTCTCAATCCAACTATTTAAAAAAATAATTACTCATCTTTATCACGAAAATGGGAGCAGGGATTTGATTTTTAGTCCTTGAGAAAAGTAAATTAAAAAAAAAAGTTAAAAAAATAGTCTTTAGATGTGAGAATTTGAGTTAAAATTATGAAAAAATCAGAATTTTTATATTAATTATAAAAATTCACTAATTTTGGCATGTATCGGTACAGGTTGGTATGCCAAAAACTAACTGTTATTGATTGAAATGCGCTAGTACGGCTGGTATTTGACCCGGTACAAAACAGATGCATTTTCTGTACTCCTCACTATTCCGTTACAAAAAATATCGGTCGTACCAGTCGATACAGTATGAAATTTAAATCTTTGGTCTTCGGTGGCACGATGAAAGAGAATGGAGAGAAGTGTCTTCGATGGCACGATGAGAGAGGGAGGTGTGATGAGTCAATGACGCCGCGATGTTTGAGAGAGAGAGATGGCGTGCTGGAGGTGGCCCTGCATGCGCGGAGAGAGAGAGAGAGAGAGAGAGAGAGAGAGTGGCAAGCAATGCCGTGATGCACTGATGGAGTTCGAGACTTGAGAGGAACTGAGGAAGTCGAATGAGAGAAGAAGAGGGACACGAGGTGAACGGTGCTGTTTCATTTATATTTTTTTTAACTAACGATTCAAAATGACGTCATTTCACTCACTTAAGTAAAACAACATTGTTTTATATAGGTATAATTAAAAATATATATAATTATATAATAGGTCTATTTAGCGGTCCGATCTAGCTTCAAACTAGAACCGAAGCGGCCAACATCAATTTTGACAAAATTCTATTGCCAACAGACTGGTTCTATGCTGATTTTGTCTGGTTTTGTGCTCCTTTGGCCAGTCTAAGGCGATTACGGCCGGTTTTTGTATAGCCTTAGATGAGCTAGAAACTATAACATTATCCATCGCTACTAAAGCAAGGCACGTGCTTCATTCCTAATCATTTCAAATGAAAAATAAAAACTTCAATCCAATACGAATAAATAAGTAATATGAAATCGTGCGCATGTGCATCGTGCTTGATTCCTTTAAGCATGCACTTTAGGTCCCGTTTGGAAGTTAGATTGAACTCAGTTCAGTTTAATTTTAAACTGAGTCTAATATCCAAACACCCAACTCTCACTAAACTCAACTCAACTCAAAACTTCTTTACACATAGGACCCACAACCTCTTTTAACTCATCACCTGTTTACACGCGGGACTCGTCTTAACATCCAAAAATATCTAAACCCATTTTAGGTGGACCCTACAAAACTCACTCCATCATCTGAACTCACTACTATTCATAAAGAACTCAATTCAGCTCAACATTCAAACAGGGTCTTAAACTCTCATTCCTGGATCAATGCTCACTTTGCTTTTGCACAATGCTAGTCGAGTGGGCGAACACTTTTGTTCTCATGATACTCACCGAACTTGGCAAGCACTTTTGTCACTCCAAGAGCATTCCTGGATCAATGCTCACTTTGCTTTTGCACAATTGCATTTATTTGGTACTTGCCAAGGGTGAGCGCTTTTGCCTTTTACACAGTGCTCACCTAGGGACGAGATATTTTTCATTAAGTGGTGCTCACATGGGGTAAGCACTATGTTGTCTTGATGCTCAACTGGGGGCAAAAACTCTTGCTCTCCAAGATGCTCGGTTGGGGCAAGGACTTTTTATGCACCTAAAGAAGGCTTAAGCCACATTTAGGCTCATAAACCATAAGAACTAGTCAATGATACAATTAAAGTTCTATTATAACTATTATAAAGAGCAAGAATTTTTCATTCTCAAGTAATGTGGGATCTCATATATCACTTACCCTTATCACTTATCAATAAATATAGGGTATTACAATCTCACCCCTACCCCCTAAAATTTCCGACATCCCTGTCAAGCTCATCTGTTATAGGTGGTACAACTCAAGTCCCATATTTCTGGTTAGGATAGGCTTTGATACTATTTGTAAAGCCTCAAAGGAGGCCCAAACCACGTATGGGCCTATACTCCAAAAGGATTAGTCAATAATACAATTGGAGCTTCATTAGAACCATTATAAAGAGCAAGAACTTTTCCTTCACAAGCAATGTGGATCTCATATATCACCTACCCTTATCGCTTATCAATCAATATGGAGTATCACACTCTTGGTCTTGGGAATACAAGCCTGGGGTGAGCACTTTGCCTTTCAATGATGCTTGCCAGGTGGCGAGCACTTTACTCTCCCCGATACTCGCAAAGGGTTGAGGACTCTTGCTCTCCACCATGCTTACATCAGCACGAGCACTTTTTCTTTCCAGTATGAGGCGAGCACTTTTGCTTTTTGTGTTGTTTGCATTGACGCGTGCACTTGTCCATTCAATGATGCTCCATTGGGGGTGAGCTTCTTGCCTTTTCAATGGGTAAACTAATTTCTTTAAAAAAATAAAAACAATTGAGCAAGATGAAACCAAGTTGAACATAGGAAGCTTGCAGAGAGACAACAAGCATGCCACAAATAGTAATGAAGATGATGTATTGCAAGCTTGCAACAAGGTTGAGGCAAGATAAGGTAGAGACCATAGTAGAGTCCACGTAGCTCATCGACTTTAGGTCGATGGTGCCGAGAATAAGAAAATCAGCAAATCATAACTGATAAAACAATCTAGTTATTTCTCAAACATAAATTCGAATTCGTCATCCTTAATAACAATTTAGCAACTAAAAATTATAGAAAGAAAAAAAGAACTCTGTAATTGTAAAAATCGTAAGTTTTATTTTTCCTCTCGGAGTTACAGCTACTCCTTTCAATCCTCCACCTCAATTTCATGCTAATAATATGTTTATATATGATAGAAAGAAACCCTAAGGTTTTCTTGATTTCCTTTAAAAAAATCGTCTAACTTATTGGATTTATATTGGCAGCCGTGTACGGGATTCAGGAGTTTGAACTTTGAATTCCTTAACAGTAACAAAATTGTAGCCCTTTAAGATATCTTTCCAACCCATTAAGAATCACATCAATCGAATATGTGAATAGGATGTTACTGTCCAAATACTAAAGTATATCCAAACTGTCTCCTAACTTATTTTGAATTTGAATTTCTTGTAGATTCCTTCTGTGATTTCTTTTTTTCTTTCATCCTTTTGTTTTTTTTTTTTTTCTGGAACTTTTTCTTTTTAAAACTCTCATTCCATATCTTTAGGCCATCCAATCCATTCAAAATTGATTTTCTTTTCAAATTTTAAAACAAAAAAATCCCCATATATGCTGTTGAAAATTAGGAACTTTCACGTGGAATTTTTTTTTTCTAAATTTGAAAGATCCTCTACTCTGCTATATAGCATGTAGAGGATTTTTGTGTTCCCTTTACACAAATACCCATAATAATCTATTCTAAATAATGACAAAATTCAAAGAAACTATTAATTGGTAGTACTAAGATTTAAAAAAAAAAAATTTGGATAAAAAGAAAAACCAATTTTTTTGAAAATGAATACAGATCGGTTAACTTGTTTCGAGTTGGAATTGTCAAAATCGAAACTTTTCAAACTCGAGTCGGGTCAGAAATGTCACTTCTCAGTCTGAGTTAAGTGAACAGCCCTAGTTCGAGGTAAGTTTCAGACTTTCGAAGGGAAACAAGTGTGGATTCATTTTAAGTATGAAAGACTTCCAAATTTCTGTCTTGAGTGTGGTGTGATCAAGTATGCCAAAAAGTTTTGTCCCATGTTGAGTAATTGTCAGACATCTGATGAAGCCAAATCTTAGTATGGTCCTTGGTTATGTGCGCTTCTAGCAAAACTCAATGGCAATGAGGCAAAAATGTATGGTGGCGATTTGGCTCAGCCACCACAGAACGAGAGGCCGTCATCGCACACAGGCAAGAAGGACAGGGATAAGTATGGAAATGCCAAGTCAAATAATTAGGCGGAAAATAAGGAAGGAAGGAGTGAAGTTATAACTATTAAGGTGTAACGACCCGGCCCAATAATTCTAAGATCGGAATATTGATAATTTTTATTGAATCTATTTAATGAGTCATATTAGATAAGTCCAAAATCAATAAAGTATTGAAATTGATTATGAATTTTAATTAGACTCAATAACTAGGTTAAATCTTATTTATTATTTATTGAACGAGTTAAACTATTTTTAGAATTTAAAATCGGCCATTAGAATTTTTCTCATTGTAATCATCATTAATTGAAGTTATTTACACAATCTCAATCACCGGCAATCCCACGTTAAATGAAAAACTATTTAATTGTTAAAGTATCTTTTATTTCAAACTCGGTTGAGCACTATCTGACTCCAAACTGACATCTACGCTACCTTCTCTCAATTTCTCTATATATCTTTTCTATTCCCTTGTTAATTCTCCAAAAAATTTTAAAAGTAATTTTATTATAAACCATGGGGAGCAGGGCGTTAGAATAGGAAAGTCAAACTTTCAAAAGAAAACCAGAGGAGCCTGGGAATAATTAAATCCAAATGGTGGTGGAAATAGGAAAAGATTTGTCGAGGCCTAGCACTAATTCCTTTGATCATGGCAGCACTATTATTTTGGAAAGTGAGACAGATCAAGGTGATTCTGTTACAAAAAAGGCAGATTCTATGGAAGATATGGTAGATGTTGTCCTTCAGCAGGTGCAGAGTCAACTCTAAACATAATATTATTAGAATATTATTTTTTAATATTATTACTATTTTGAAATTTAAAAAAGTATAATTATTTATTATATTTTTAATAAAAATTTGAAAAAATTATAATAATAAGAGATTAAACACTTTCACTATCAAACATGGCCTATATACAAAGGATCTTACTCCTATATATATTCAATATAAAATTTCATGATCAGTTCATATATAATATTTATATGTTCAATATATACCATGCAATTATAATATGAAATTATAATAGTTTGAAGCATACACTAAACTAATTGCTTTTAAATAAAGGGTGAATGAATTTATTGGCCTCATCAAATTTCTATATATGCATCATGGCTCACAAAATATCTTGCCGTAGACACAATTGACTGCCTAATTATTCATGTGTGTCCACCCCTGCCGTGACGGATACCATGAAGAATGTGATTACTGCCCATTAACTTATCTTCATACAATGAGCCTATTTAGGACCAAGAGAGTTTAAAGGAAAAATGCTTCCATCAGATTAAAGTGAATTTGATACCTATCTTACTTGATGGATAAAGCCATGATAGGTACACGTACTCATCATTGATAACTTTATTCATAAAAGTGTACATTTGATTCATGAAATATAGTTTGTTGCATCGGGGAACTATGTGCATTTGATTCCATTGTTTTATCTGACAAAAAAGAATGCCCAATGTTAAGCTGATTACTAAGCTTAGGGAAAAAATTTAGAAGACTTGGAAATAGAACTTTGTGGAGGTTGTACGAAACATTCTCCAGCTTACTAACATACTTCACTTGTTTATAGGGGTGTACAAGAAACCAAAAAATCGATCGTGACCGACACAGACTGACCCCCAGAGTCTGGAACCAGCCAGAACTGCCAGGGAATCAGTCGGTGGGCGGCAGAACTTTAACAAAACCGACAAGACGTCGGTTCGGTCGCAGTTTGAGGCCGGCTCAAACCACTGAACCGGCTGATCACATATACTTTTTTAAAAAATTTATACCTATCTAAAACGACGTCGTTTTACGCTTGCTAGGGCTGTAATTGAGCCGAGTCGAGCCAGTCTTTAGCTTGTCGAGCTCGGCTAGCCTCAAAATATTCAAGCTTGAGATTTTTTTTTATTCTTTGTTCGAGCTTGACTCGATAAGCTAAACTCCCAACTCGAACTCAAACTCGAGCTCGAGCTCATCCCACAAATGAGTTTGAGTCGAGCCGAGCTCAAGCTTGAATTGTTTTTTTGTTTTTGTATAAGATTTAATAATTAATAAATTAAATAGAAAAAATAAAAGAACTAATATTGAATTTATACAACAAGTAGAACCTCTATTGAATTATAAAATTTTAAAAAGTTTATAAATAATTAATATCTAACTGGTTGATATTTATCCAAAATAACAATATATTATATGCCTGCCTACATATATTATTAATACATATACTTAATATGATAGCATATATCTATTTAATATATGGTTCACACATACTAGTATATGAAATTATTAAATTTTATCGACTAATTATTATACAAATTATAAAATATACCTATGAAGTATATTCACTATATAAACATAAGTAATTAGATTACATATTATATATTTAATTATAAAAGTGGTATGCTTATATTATTACCTAATATATATACATGTATATGTATATGTACATAGGTGTATGTATATATTTATCAATATATGAATGAGTTTTAATCTAGTCGAGCTAACGAGTCGACTCAAACATAAATGAGCGAGCCTAAACGAGCCTTAGCCAAGTCAAGTCGAGTATGTATCAATTACAAATCGAGCAGATATCTGCTTTCATGAATGAGCTTTTTTTTTCAGGAATCGAGTTCAATTCGAGTTTAACCAAGCGAGTATCGAGTGGGCTATCGAACAGATTGGTTCATTTATAGCCCTAACGCATGCAGTTGTGTTTTAAACACATCTAAACAATGTCGTTTGGTATTAAACCAAACAACGTCATTTTATCTATGAGAAAAGAAAAAAAAATAAGTAGAACGATGTCATTGGATTTAAAACCAAATGGCGTCGTTTGATTATTGCATCTTCTTCTTCCTCGTGATTCACGTCCATTTCTCATCCTCTCTCTCCCTCTCTCTCTCTCTCTACTCTCTCAGAGAACCAGCACCGCTAGGGGAACTGAGAACCTCTTCTTGCAAAAATTTAGAACAAAGTGGCAGGGTGGAAATTGAAACTTCTTTCCCAAGGTGGCAAACTCACTGTGCTCAAACACGTTCTCTCATGTATGGCAACACATCTCTTGGCAGTTTTGAACGTGCTGTTGAAGGTTTAAAAAAAATCAATTCTATGTTGTCAAAATTTTTTTGGGATGAAATTAATAGGAAATTGAGAATAAAATGGTGTGCCTGAGATAAATTGTGCAAACTAGTCAAGGAGGGGGGTATCAGATTGAGAAATTTTCATGAGCTTCAAAAGTCTCTCCACATGAAATTTGCATAGAAATTGCTTTCAGTTGACAATCTGTGGACTCATTTCTTTCGAGCTAAATATGTGAAGAAGGGTCACATTCTACAAGCTGAAGTTCAACGTACTACCTCTCAATTGTGGCGATTGATAATGTCTGTTCTTCCTGATGTGGCTAACAACATCAAAGTGAAGGTAAGAGAAGGGGGGTCTTCATTTTGGTTTAATCATTGGTTGGCGAGTGGGCCTCTTTGTGTTGATGGGAATGATGAGCCAGCTGATTTTCGTATACATGATGTTTGGGTCGATGGCTCCAGGGATGAAAATCATCTTGTTCAGCTAGTTGGTACCGATAAGGCTACAGAAATTATGCTTGAAATTGTGCCAGGAAGAGAAGGAAAAGATATTACAATCTGGAAACCAGTAGGGGATGGTCTCTTTACTTCTGCCACTACTTAGGATATCATTCATATCAAAGAGACAAACAAAGGGGGATGGACTGGATTTGGCATCATCTTTTACCGAAAAAGATGGTTGTTTGTATGTGGAAAGCAAGATTTAATGGCCTGGTTGTCGATTCTCGGGTGCAGTCTCTAGGGGAAAAATTTAGATCATGTGTTGTAGTGTGAGAGTGTTGCTTCTAAAGTCTGGAAGGTGGCTGCTAATGCGTTGGGCATTCCACAATTCGCAGGTCTTTCATCGTGGATGACTGTGCTGCAACGGTTCAACCTAGCCACAAAGTCGAGTCACAAAGATCTTTTAATTGGGCTCCTTCCTTCTATCATCACTTGGCACCTCTGGATGCGCTGTTGCAGGGCACGAATGGAAAATCACAAGGACTCGGCAGCAAGCGTGTGGTTAGTAGTTAAGGTATGGATAAGGAAGATCTCCTCACTTATGGTAAAACATTGGCATCTCTCTGCCCGTGATGAGGGGATTCTTCATGCACTAGACATCCTGTATGTCTCTCGCACTANTTTTACCGAAAAAGATGGTTGTTTGTATGTGGAAAGCAAGATTTAATGGCCTGGTTGTCGATTCTCGGGTGCAGTCTCTAGGGGAAAACTTTAGATCATGTGTTGCAGTGTGAGAGTGTTGCTTCTAAAGTCTGGAAGGTGGCTACTAGTGCGCTGGGCATTCCACAATTCGCAGGTCTTTCATCGTGGATGACTGTGCTGCAATGGTTCAACCTGGCCACAAAATTGAGTCACAAAGATCTTTTAATTGGGCTCATTCCTTCTATCATCACTTGGCACCTTTGGATGCGCTGTTGCAGGGCACGAATGGAAAATCACAAGGACTCGGCAACAAGCGTGTGGTTAGCAGTTAAGGTATGGATAAGGAAGATCTCCTCACTTATGGTAAAACATTGGCATCTCTCCGCCCATGATGAGGGGATTCTTCATGCACTAGACATCCTGTATGTCTCTCACACTAGGACTCAACCAAAGCTTATTGTCTGGGGGAAAACTGCAGAGGGGTGGATCAAGTTGATTGTAGATAGGAGTTGCTAGGGAAACCCAAGTACTTATGGTGGAGGAGGAGTCATTTGGGACCATCGGGGAAATTTTAAAGGTGCATTCTCTTCCTATTTTGGTCACGATATGAATAATGAGGATGAATTGTGGGCTTTAATTTTTGGCATTAGTTTATGCAAAGAGCTAGGTTTCAATCAAATTTGTATTGAAAGTGATTCCATGTTGGTCATTACTTGGTTGGCTAGTCGGAAGTGCACGGCATGTTATTTATGGGATTTTTGGGAGGATCTTTTGCTCCTTCCAAGGGATGTGACCGTCACTATTGAGCATCATTTAGAGAGGGGAACAATGCAGCGGATTTCCTTACCCTATGGCGAGAGGAAGGACACAATAACAGATTTGTTGATTTTGATTCTTTGCCACGTAAATTGAAGGGTATTCTTCTATTGGATAAGGCTGGCCTACCACATGTTCGAGCTTAATGGTTATTGTCAAGTTTATTAGGCTTTTTTAGTTTGGTTTTGTTTTATTTTATAGTTTATTATTTATTGTTTATTTTTGCTCTCTGGTTTTGGTGTTTTGGCTTGATATTTGGGATGTTTTTATTGAATATTTGTAAATCTCAAGTGTCCTTTTGTTACCACAGTTTTCCTCTACCATAAGTGAGAGCTATTAATAAAATTGGGAGAGGGTCACTTGTACATGTGACATTCGGCTCTTCTTTAAAAGAAAAAAAAAAAAAGGAAGGCCGCATGACTAGTTTTCGGTGTAGATCAAAATTGATATAGGATATTATTTACTTTCTTGAAAATCAAATTCAGAATCATTTTCAAATTTGAAACCAAATATTTACTAATAATACAAGAATGAGTATAAATATATGATTTGAAAGAAAATAACTGATATTATTTTAAATGATTTTGGAGAAAGTAAATGATATCTCATATCAATTTTGATCTGCACCATTCTCATCAGGTTGGAGAGAATTTGCCCTCGAATTCTAAATTTTCTTACCTCGATCTTTTGGATGTCCAATTAGACCAATTTGTCTTTCATTTTGTCATATCGTCCCTATAATCATGGAAAAACTAAAGTTGATTTGATCGACTCAAAATAAAATAATATTGAACATCTTATGCTCCAAGATTAAGTTCCTTTCTCACATCTCAAATAAAAAAATATATATATTTTGCATAGGAGAATTTGAAAAAAAATCTTCAAGTACTCCAAGAAAATCAATATAGTTAAATGTCTCAAAAGTTGTTTCTTGATCTTAAAACTCTAAAACTTTACCAAAATTTTCTTTTTCTAAATTTTCTATGTTGTTAATAAAAATAGTTACCTTATCCACTAGGTTATCTTCATCAGAATAGGTATCGTAGATTGGTGTGAAATTCCACCCTATGGAAGAATGTCTATCCTCAAACTATTTTTCCACGGAATAGTAAATCCACTCAATCTCGTGCAATAAATCAACGAAACCTTCAGCATGAAGAGTACCAGAAAATTATGGTAAATCAATTCTAAAACTGAAGTCTCCATGATGCTCCTCCCTACACGACCCCTGTGCTCCTAGAACAGAGCACGACTGTGATATGAGTTTTCAAAACTAGAATTGGAATCATGATCTTCTATCTCACGATCTTCAAAATCCTATATCGTTAGATGCCGGATTAACTCTGCAACTTGTTTCTACAAATTCTTAATGATCACATCTTTAACACTACAATCACGGTGCAGGACTTCCTCGTTTGGAACCTGCCCACGATGACCATGACCACCAACCAACGAAACTAATGAGATATCATCCCAATAAAGATGCTAAAGCTCTGATGCCAACTAATGTCAGACAAAATAGTGATTAATTTTGCAAACTAGTTTCAATAGATAATTCACATGGAGAAAATAAGATATTTGCCCAAAACACAGAAAAAAACTCTGAATAATATTGATTAATAATAAAATTCAAAATTATTTTATGAAACCTATAAGCTGGACTTAAATAGCTGCAAAAGTTGAAATTATGAAGATTTTTCAATAATAGAAAAATCTAAATTATTGTATAAGAAATTAATACATAAATAAACAAAAATCCTATAAAAAATTTGGTCAAAATCAAAATCAGAATTACTTCCAAATTTGATACCAAATATTTACTAACAAAATAAGAATTAACATAAATATAAGATTTGAAAAAAAGAATAACTGATATTATTCTGAATTATTTTGGAGAAAGTAAATGATATCCCATATCAATTTGGATCTACACCACAATTGAATATTAAATTCATTTTCATCACATCTTAACAACATAATCTACTAAGTATACTCTCAACAATTCACAACACCAAATCTTAATAAATTTTATATTCAAAATTTATTAAATATAATACCTATTAGGGATAAGAATTTACCTAATATTGTCATTAGTGGTGATAAAACAACAAGGAGCAGTGGCTGTGGGTAAAGGTTACTACGTCGCAAGAATAAGAATTGAGAGGGAAATTAAAAAAAAAACGGATAGAAATAAATTACTAAACACATGGAGAGAGAAATAGAGAGAGTATAGATATAATTCTATAAATATAGAGAATGACCCCTCCCAAAAAAAAAAATCCATAATCCCCATATGCTCTCTAAAATTTCAATATACCTAAAAATGCATATTTCCAATTTTTCCTATAGTCCTTAAATTTTGTATAATTTTTATATATTATCTATTTACAAGGATATGGTCTCACTAAAATTAATTTAAACTAAGTTTGGGAGAAATAATAAATTTATTAATATAGATCCCAAAATTTTTTGTTATACAATATTAGGCTCCTTAATATGAAATTCAAAGAGAAAATATAAGAAAAATCATTTAAAGTTGATAATCTATATAAGAAAAATATTTTAGAAGTTTTATCCTCTAGACTTCATTGAACATGAAAAAATTTATTTAACGTCTCAATTATATTATTATATGTTTAATATGATATGAAAATATCTATATTTTATTTGAAAATTAATAAACTAGATTACACACTAGAATGAAAAATTGCATTCTAAAAGATCACTTAATATATTTTATGAAAAAAATAGATTCTAAATATTTCATTACAAAAATAATAATGGATGAATATTATTCCATGAAATATTATCATTATAAATCTGAAACGTATATTAAGTTGCGTTGTTAGAATTAAATTTTTATGCTTATGCAATAAATTGTCAAGATCTAGTTTTATATATAGTTATGTTTTCTTAATTTTTAATTTTTTTTTAGTTTACATAAATGTGTTACACGATAAAAAAAAGTTAGCCCGAGAGAGACGAGATGAGAGTCAGAGAAAAGGGAAGAACTTATGAAAATGAAGGAGAAGGAGGTGGGCTACAACTGTTGTATTGAGGGGCATGAGGAAGACCTTGAAGTCATTGTTTTAGAGAGAGTAATAAAGTGGTGNATTGAGGGGCATGAGGAAGACCTTGAACACGTATTGAATAAGGGGGTAGAAAGAAAGAGTTCAAGGGTTGTTCAATAGAGCTTCTTGGCATACCCAATTGGGGATTGTGATTTCGTTGATCCCTTTGGTGGTTATATGGTGATTGTGGCAGCACCGTTGTAAGGTGAGAATGGAAGTGAAGCGGTTTTCAAGGGTGGATAGAATTTTGCTTACCAGACTGGGTGTGGAAATTGTAGAACCAAAAACTAGAAGAGTTCAACTTGTAAGTGGGTTAAACCCCCAAGGGGTAGGTTCAAGCTCAACCTTGATGGCAGTAATTTTGGGAACCCTGGACTCGATTGGGGTGGGGGGGGGGGCATTCTACGAGATTGCAATGGTAATTTCATCTTTGTTTTTTTTCAAATATTTTGATGTTTGTTCTAATAATGAAGCTGAACTTTGGGCAGTATTGGAAGGTCTCATTTGGTGCAAGGATGTGGGCTTATTTTGCATTGATATTGAATGTGATTCCTTGGTGGTGGTTTCTTGGATATTAGCAAAAGCTTGTATAGTTTGGTATCTTTGGGATTATTGGAATAAACTGTTGATATTACTAGATGAATTTGATTATACTATTAGTCATTGTTTTAGAGAGAGTAATAAAGTGGTGGATTTCCTTGCTCATGAGAGGGCCTTCGAGGTGAATAATATAATTAGCGAGGTGGCTCATTTAGGCCATGAGGTCCGTGGTTTGTATAGGCTAGACTAGGTGGGATTGGTAGATTTACGTATTTCTTGATTTGTTGGGTTGTTCTTTAGGTTTGTTTAGTTTTTGCTATGAGGTTAGGCTTGTTTAGATTGTTATGATGTGGATTTTGTTGGTTTGGAATTGGGGGGCTTTGTTATACTCTTGTTGCTTGGCTTGTAATCACGGTTTTCCTCAATCATAAGCGTTGATTTTTTTAAGATTTCCTTGCTCATGAGAGGGCCTTCGAGGTGAATAATATAATTAGCGAGGTGGCTCATTTAGGCCATGAGGTCCGTGGTTTGTATAGGCTAGACTAGGTGGGATTGGTAGATTTACGTATTTCTTGATTTGTTGGGTTGTTCTTTAGGTTTGTTTAGTTTTTGCTATGAGGTTAGGCTTGTTTAGATTGTTATGATGTGGATTTTGTTGGTTTGGAATTGGGGGGCTTTGTTATACTCTTGTTGCTTGGCTTGTAATCACGGTTTTCCTCAATCATAAGCGTTGATTTTTTTAATAAACTTGAGATGGGATTACTAGACGTGTGGCTAAAAAGGGAAGGGGGGGTTGGCAGGAAAAAGGGGCTGGGCTGGGCTTTTGGTGGACTTGGATTATAACAATTTTATTGTTTTATCGTACACAAAGAATGGCTAATATTTAGCTGATTACTATGGGAAAAATTTAGAAGACTTGGAAATAGAACTTTTAGCGGAGATTGTCCAAAACATTCTCCAGCTTACTAACATACTTTACTGGTTTAGGAAATGACGTTTAGGGAAAAAAAAACAAACAAACAAACGAAAATCCTTTAGGTTGCTGGAGATATTAAATATTTATAGATAGGTCTGCATCCCCTACATCTCTCGATCTATATGGCATTTAACTCTTGTTTGCATGACGAAGGTCTAGCTGTGACGTGGACTAGCCATGCCTGAGCATGGACTGCTGAAAATCTAAAGATGATCGATCCTAGGCTGCTGCTTGATAAAAGGGGTGATGTTAGATACAATTTTAATATGAGTGAGTTTTATATACTTCTTTTAAAAAAAATAGATTACGCTATTTAAAATATAACTTTTTCATAAATTTCAATAGTCATCTATTTTTTTAAAAGGAGTATATGAAACCTACACATCCTAAAACTACAAAAGATTAAATATACTGCTTTAATAATTAATTGTGGAGTTCTCCATCATTCTTCATATACAAGTTTAGAATCAGATGCATGTCTACATATTTTATATTTGTGTCATGCATGGGAAGTTTGATGAGGTCAAAACATTCTCACCCTTTCTTAAAGCTGCATTCTAACTACAAATACCATTTCCTAAATATAAAATGATGATGATATATAATAATCGTTTAATAATTAGTTAAGGAGTTCTGATCATTGTTTAGATACAAGTTTAGAATCAGATGCATGTCCACATATTTTATATTTGTGTCATGCATCGGAAGTTTTATCATAATCATTTAATAAAGGGTGAGAATGTCTGGGCCTCATCAAACTTCCGACGTATGATCATATATAAAATATGTGGACATCTGATTCCAAACTTGTATCTAAACAATGATCGAGAACTCCTAAACTAATTATTAAAGCAGTACTATATCTAATCTCCATATAGTTATGCTAATAATTTCCTTGCATTATTGCATGCCTGTAAAGTGTTGAGCATTAG
Organism: Carya cathayensis; assembly: GCA_011037825.1. Taxonomy (NCBI): domain Eukaryota; kingdom Viridiplantae; phylum Streptophyta; class Magnoliopsida; order Fagales; family Juglandaceae; genus Carya; species Carya cathayensis. Next base: position 339,366 of record QGSO01000216.1, on the reverse strand, counting down.
AATACTAATTATCATGAAATATTTGCTATCCTTAATTGATTGACCTAATTGTTTGAGTTCACATGACTTGCCACTAATGAAATAGGTAACGTAATTTTTTAGTATTGATTATTATATTGAGACATTAAGTGAGAAAAAGATAGAGATATAAAGTATTTCTTATAACATTTATTGAGCATTTAATATTGTTTAATTTCTTATGTAGTATTGACTAATGGAAGCCCAGGGGAGATTATAGCCAACTAGGGGTTTGAGGCAGGGAGATCCACTATCTCCCTTCCTCTTTCTTTTTGTGTGCGGAAGGTTTGAGTGACATGCTTAATCAGGCAGAGAATAGAAAGGAACTAAAGGGCGTGGCTGTGGCTAGGGGTGGGATAAGAGTGACTCATCTCATGTTTGCAGATGACTGCATCATTTTTGGGAGAGCAAGTTGGACTGAGTGGAGGAGAATTAAAAGTATCTTGGAGTTATATGAATTGGCCTCGGGCAAAAGTCTAAATAAGCAAAAAACTACTGTGCTTTTTAGTCCAAATGCTAAGGCAAATGTGAATGAGGGTATTCTTAAGGAGCTTGGTGCAAGACTGATATTAAACTATGAGAAGTACTTGGGTTTGCCAATTATGGTTGGCAGGTCTCGCTACAATACTTTTAGGTGTATAAAGGATAGGGTCTGGCAAAGGGTAAATAATTGGAAGAATAAGTTCTTATCCCCTGCTAGGAAAGAAATTCTCTTAAAGGCAGTCATTCAAGCTGTCCCTAATTACTATATGAATGTCTTCAGGCTACCTAAGAAATTATGTATGGAAATAGATGTTGTTATGGCTAAATTTTGGTAGGGGTACAAGGCGAATGACAGGAGGATCCAGTGGAAAAGTTGGTCTGCAATGAGGGTGTCAAAAGCTGAGGGAGGATTGGGGTTTAGGGAGCTTGAGAGTTTTAACTCTGCTCTGCTAGCAAAACAATGTTGGAGGCTGTTGACTAACCCTCAATCTTTAGCTGCTAAGGTGTTAAAAGATAAGTATTTCAGACATTCTGATCTACTACAAGCTAAAATAGGCTACAGACCATCATTGATATGGAAAAGTTTATGGAGCTCTATGGGACTTCTTAAGGAAGGATTGGTGTGGAGAGTTGGCACTGGACACAGTATAAAGATCTGGGAAGATAAATGGATCCCAACCCTTGTCACGCATTGTATTCAAAATTTCAAACTCCAACTACTGTTCTCAGTAAGGATGCTAGAGTTAAGGAATTAATTGACTTCTCAGGGGTAAGGAAAGAAGAGCTAATAAAAGAGGTATTTAGTGAAGATGAGGCTAAGGTAATATGCAATCTACCTATAAGTCAATCTAGCATGCCTGATAAGCAAATATGGGGCCCTACAAAAGATGGGAGGTTTAGTGTGCAAAGTGCTTATCATCTAGAGGTGAGCAAGAAAAGAAGAAAAAGATCAGAGAAATCAACTGGGGTCAATGTTGACTGGAAGAGTTTGAATGTGCCGGGGGTAGTTAAAGTTTTTCTTTGGAAAGCTTTGAATAATAGCCTACCAACCAGATGGAATTTGTTTAAAAGAAAAGTGGTGGAAAATGCTAGCTATCTAGTTTGTGAATCTAAGGTGGAGTCTGTCACTCATAGTTTATGGAGCTACAGAGGGGCCATGGATGTCTAGGCAGATCAAAAAAGTCTTGTACAGAAATGGGCAAGTAACGAGGTGCAGTTCATGGATCTATGGAACAGCTTGGTTCAAAAGCTGAACAAAGGTGATCTAGAGTTGGTGGCAGTTGTGATGAGAGGAGTATGGCTGAGAAGAAACACTTTTCTTTTTGAAAGAAAGTTTGCTAGTCATGGTGCAATTGTCAAATATGCAGAAGTATCTCTAAAGGAGTTCCAGCTGGCACAAGGATCTGACAAAAGGGGGGATGTGCATCCTGCAACAGGTAGGAGAGATAAGTGGAAGGCTCCAAGTGAAGATCTGGTTAAAGTGAACTGGGATGCGGGGCTAAATCTTAAAGAAAGAAGAATGGGGATAGGTATTGTGGTAAGGGATGGTAAGGGAGAGGTTTTGGTGTCTCTGTGTAGCTCAAGGGGAGTGTGTTGTAGTCCAGTTGTAGTAGAGTTACATGGATTATGGAGAGCCATGACATTGTGTGCAAAACTAAACTTTGAGAGAGTAGTATTTGAAGGTGATTCCCTAACTGTTGTGAAGGCTGTCAACAGTGAGAAGGAAAACTGAAAGTGGTTTGGACAGATAGTTGAAGACATGAAAGGTGTGCTTAAGAATAGGTCCAGATGGAAAGTACAGCATACCCATCTAGAAGGGAACCAGGTTGCACATAAGCTAGCTAAAGTTTCTTTATCTATAGTTGAGGAAAGGATCTGGATGGAGAGTGTTCCACCAGAGATACAAAATCTTGTTATACAGGAAAGTTTGTATACAGTTCATTCTTAAGTAATACAATTGAGATGTTTCTTTCAAAAAAAAAATATATTGTTTAAAAAATCTAAATAGACAATAATAAATATTTTGGATGTATATTTGTCTCCCACTTAAAACACTCTAGTTTGAGGAAGAACTTGGAGATATTTTGACGTATATAAATTCATTTATGGATGAAATCCATAATCTAATTTCCCTTCTCAACATTCCTACCAAATGGTCCGTACAAGTAGGTCCACCAAGACTTTCAAAGGGCAAATTAAGGTATTGAAACCTAAATTATGAGTAACTAATTAATGAGTTCATCCACTCGCAATGTTTGTATATTGGAGCTATGCGATGTATCCTTAGCATTTATGAAAAGGCTTCTGGGCAAAGATTGAATATGGAAAAGACTTCAATTTAGTTCAGAGCAGGTTTGGCAACTGAGATGAGACACAAAATTTTTATTTCATCATTACAACTTTTTCAAATTCCCACACAAAATATAATAAATAATTCAATTTTTTCAAATCTCAATTCAATTTTTTCAAATCTCAATTCAACTTTTTTAAATCTCAAAACAATAATAATTTTAAAAAATAATATTTTAAACTTTCATCTAAAACAAAAAATTCTCATCTTACTATCCAAACCTACCAAAGAATACTCCTCAAGAAGTGCAAGACACTATATTGAGCATAAATGGAATCAGATCAACATTGCCTTATGAAACATAACTTTGTTTGCCTGCTTTGGTTGGAAGAACCGGAGCAAAATTATTCAGGGGTATACTGGACAGAGTCAAGCTAAGGCTTAGCAGTAACAAAGTAAAAACTCTCTCACAAGCTGGAAATGAAATATATCTCAGGACTGTTGTGCAAACTCTCTCTACGTACAACATGAGTGTATTCAAGCTCCCAAGTAGTCTTCTTAGAAGTTTCAACAGAGTTATGCAGAACTTTTGGTTGGGACAGCAAGATAATGAAAAAAAGATACACTAAGTTGCATGGAAACAATGGGAAAAGCCAAATCAGCAGGAGAAATGGGTTCAGAGACTTGGAGAGCTTCAACCTTGCTATGCTTGCTAAACCAAGTTGAAGATCAATTCACAACCCTTCCTCATTAGCAGCTCAGGTCTTAAAGGCCAAGTACTTTTGGGAGGTCTCTTTCTTTCAAGCAAAATTGGGAAGTAAATCTTCATTTATTTGGATAAGTATTGTTGCAGCTGGGCCTTTAATAGAAGAAGGTTCTATATGGAGGATAGGGACAAGAGATCAAGTAAGCATCTAGCAGGATAAATGGATTCCCAAGTCAATAACCTCTAAAATCCAAAGCCCTATTAAGATACTTGAGTGTAGTACCAAGGTTGAAGAGCTTTTCCATTCTAACACTAGAACTTGAAAAACTGGCTTGATTGAAGACGTCTTTTCTAAGGAGGACGCTGACCTGATAGTGCAAATCCCCATAGGTCTTTCTCAGAGTTCTGATAAGCTTATTTGGAAAGGCTCCTCAAATGCTCGGTTTACAGTCAAGAGTGCTTACCATTTGCACAAGGATTTACAGTTGGCTTCTAAGAGTCAGCTTTCCTGCAGTTATAGAAACTAGAAAGTATGGTAACAGATTTGGAAATTGCAAGTCCCACTAGCAGAGAAAGTATTTTCTGTGGAGAGATTGTCTTGAAGCTCTTCCTACTCAGGCTAACCTATTCAAGAAGAAAGTGGTAGAGCAATCTAAATGTCCTATCTGTATGGAGGAACTAGAAACAGTGGCTCATGCTATATGGTATTGTGTAGCAACAAGAGATATTTGGGGACAATGCTCAAAGAAAATTTAGAAGTCACTTCCCTGTTGGCAGGTTTGTAGAGATAATGGAGAATATGTTTTCAGTATTTGGGCGTGAAGAGATGAAGGAAGTGGTAGTTGTGGCAAGGAAAATATGACAAAGGAGGAATGTGTTTATTTTTAATGTAGAATTCTCTCATCCCAACTCTGTGGTGAAGTCATCTCAAGATATGTTGTAGAGTTTAAACGAGTTTAAAGACAAGCTTCCTAAAGGAAATGTCTCAGTTAGTGGCACAGTCAATAGATGAAATCCTTCCCCTATGAATGTTTATAAAATAAACTGGGATGCAACTGTGGATAAGGCTCAACGCAAGATTGATATAGGCATCATTACTCGAGACTAGGAAGGCAATGTGATTGCCACTTTGAGGATGAACAAGCAGAGATACAAATGTAGTGGCCCATGTTTTGGCTAAGATAAGTGTCTCATACGTGATTATTGATATGGAGGAATTTCCTTCATGTATTTTCTCATTGCTTTGAAGGAATGATTAATAAAATTACCTTTCCTTCAAAAAAACAAAAACAAAATCCACTTTAGCATACTTTTTTCATCGCACCAACTTGGTCACCTATTCATGCACTCAAAAGAATTATGGTTAGATCTCAGTTTTACACTGTTTAATGATAAGTTGACACATCATAATCTTCTAAATACACTCGCATACACTTGAGTACTTTAATTATTTAAATAAGATTAAAAAAACTGAGTCACCAAGTGGTTATAAGATTAAAAAAACTGAGTCACCAAGTGGTTCCGCCACGTCACCCTTTACCAAGGTAGATCTGACCACCCGGGCTAAGGTGGCTGCAGACCACCACATCCACCTTATAGTTGAATTTTTATTCTTTTGTTTTAAGCAAAGTCAATCTAGTGCGGGTATGTATATTTCCTTCTCTAATAGGAAGTTGATGCTTTAGCTTTTTTTTATTTCAGAGTGAAAAGGACTTGATTTCTGCTAAGTCCTCATTGTGAATAAAATTAAAGAATTAATGGGGACAAATGACTTGAAAACTCTTTTAAATAAATAAGAGAAATCCCTCTAGGAGATACAGAACTGTTTAAATTTAACTACTACACAGGAAAAGTTCTCTAGATCTGAATCTTGTGCATCCTAGTCCGGTTTGGATTCGTAAAATGTCTCATCTCATCTAATTTTATTATTATAATTTTTAAAATTTTCACATAAAATGTAATAAATAATTTAGTTTTTTAAATATTAAAATAATAATAATATTTAATAATATTTTATTTAATTTTTATCTTTTATCTAAAATCATCTCACCTCTACAATAGGAAGAATTGTTACAAGGCTAGGCTTGGCAATAACTCATCGATTGGCTTTGGCTCCAAGAGATCCACGAGTCCACAAGGTTTCTTTGTGATGATGTTGATTGCTCGATTAGGGAAGCTTTATGACAGAGGATTTGATACCATAGAACCCCATCACTATGGATTATGGGTGAAAACCGATCATTCGGTTTTGATTTTGGACCAAAACCGAAACTGAACCGATATCTTCAAAAGTGGATGAATCACGACCGAAACCGATCGTTTAAAGGGGAGAAAACCGTCTACATCGGTCTCGGCGTCACTTCGGTCGGTTCGTCGGTGTCTTCGATGGCAATGGAGGCTATTTTCAGGCGATGACGCCGCGGCCCGCAGTGACTGCCGACTGGGTGAGAGACTATGCCGAGAGGTATGATTTGAGAGTGTGAGAGAGAGAGAGGCCCTCCGCCTTGCCATGGCTGCGTGCGCCGTGAGAGAGAGAGAGAGAGAGAGAGAGAGAGAGAGAGAGAGAGAGGAGGGCGGTGTCTGATGAAGAGAAGAAGAATCGAGGAAGAAGAAGGGTCCCCCAGGAAACTTTAAACCCTAGAATGAAACGGCACTGTTTGGTTTAAGCCAAACGGCACCATTTCATTTAGTTTTTTTTTATAACTTAAGTGAAACGACGTCGTTTAAGTAAGTTATAAATAAAAAATATATAACTTATTAAGTTGGCCGGTTCAGCGATTTGAACCAAGTTCAAACTGCTACCAAACCAATGTAAATCGGTTTTGAAGAAATTCTACCATACGCCGACCGGTTCACCGGCGGTTCCGGCTGGTTCCTGACGTAGCCAGTCGGTGGTGTCGATTTCTGTACACCCCTGCTATGGATGATGGACAACTCTCTTATAAAGCATCGTTTAGATGTTGTATGGATGTGAAGGTGAAAATTTTATAAATAATAGTAAAATAGTTTGTAAATAATAGTTAAATAATTTAAGTTAAAATATTTTATTAGGTTTTGAGAAATGAGAGGAAAAAAAAAGTTGAATAAAAATATTATAAAATTAAAATATTGTTAGAATATTATTTTTTTAATATAATTTTAGTTTTCCAATTTGAAAAAGTTGAATTATTTTTTGTGTTTTGTTTAAAAGTTTGAAAAAATTGTAATAATTAGATAATGATTAGATAAAAAAGTTAAATATTTGAAAATAAAAATAATTTGTGTTTGAGTAATATTTAAGAAGAAAATGAGATAAAATAGGTTGAGATGGGTATCCAAACGAGTCTTAAGTAAAATGGGTCACAAATATAACATTTTGAGCAGCATTAATGGTATAATACAAGAGGAATTGACCGCACCCATGACAATGGTTGAGTGATTGTGGGGATTAACATTCCCCTACACTTTTTTTGGCCTAAACACCTTTTACAAGTATATGTACTCCACTAGATTTCCTGTTGTGTTCACATTGCTTATAGAAAGCATGAAGAGTGGGTTTAGATTTAGAGATGAGATAATTTTAAATAAAGAATAAAAGTTAAATAAAATATTGTTAAAATATTATTTGATAATATTATTATTGTTGTAATATTTGAAAAAGTTAAATTGATATTTGAAAAAGTTGAATTATTTAATATATTTTGTGTGAGAATTTAAGAAAGTTGTAATGACAAAGACAATACGCTCTCCGAATCCAAAGAGGGAGTGAGGAGGAGGGATTATGGCAATATGAGTAAAAAGATCCCATGAAAAAACGCATGAGATGGTCCAATTTTAAAAGGGATGCTTTCTATCAGGAAATGGAATTGCTGCGCTTGCACAGAGTTTACAATGTATACAGAGTGCAAACTGCATGAGTACGTACACCATACATAGCAAGGATTCACTGAATTCACCAAAACAAGGTGGAATAAAAAAGGAACACCCTGCAAATACCTTCTCAACGCAATTCAACTGTTAATTTAACAAGCTATCCCGTTAAAAAGACCGGGATGATCCAACTCTCTCCTACTAGTGTTTTAGATATAGCTATATCTACCAATACCCAAAATAACTGTACATACCAAACCTAAAAGTCTACCTAACCCCACCACTGCCAAAGCCTACCAACCAGACCGCCAAAAAACCAGGTCCCATAACATAAGGCAGAGCAACAATCTTCACAAGTAGATCCCATTGACATTACTATAAACACCATCAGGCAATCCAATGGTGGACTTAGTTGCACTTCCATTTTGGTAAACTTTGACTTTTGAGGTATCATTCCCAACTCCATTTGGGACATTCCTTTGGCTCCCATATACTTGTAAGACACCGTCTGTCGTCTCCTCATCAGGCAATGCAATGGTGGGCTTAGTTGCACTTCCATTTTGGTACACTTTGACTTTTGTGGTATCATTCCCGACTCCATTTGGGGCATTCCTTTGGCACCCATATCCTCGTAAGCCAGCATTCGAATCCTCACCAGGCAATGCAATCGTGGGCTTAGTTGCACTTCCATTTTGGTAAACTTTGAGTTTTGAGTTATCATTTCCAACTCCGTTAGGGACATTCCTTTGGCTCCCATATCCTTGTAGGACAGCATCCGATTCCCCACATGCTGCTGCTATAAGTCCTATATATCACAGGAGAACGAGGAGATTTGAAAGTTACATTTACAGACTTTTGGTGCAGAAAGGGGAATATGTATTAGCATATCAAAATTGGGTTAGGTTCATCATTAAGTAATGTAATTAAATAATTAAATGGAAATTAATATGAAGCAGCAGGAAACCCCCCAACAAACCACGAAACCTCCTTTCACTCCTATTACACAAACTTGAACCCTCCTGGTCACAAAACTTTGGTCCGAATTAAAAACCAACGGCCGGAGGACTTCTTTAGCAGAAAAAAGAAATTGCAGCCCCCCTTAATTAGTAAATGAATACATGATCATAAGCCAAAGCAGCGTTAAAAGATAAAAGCAATGGCAATTCGCACAACATTAATATTGATGAATCTCACTTGTTATTATTTTTATGTTCAAACTGATATCAAAAGCCTGCTCTAAACACAAAGATCATCTAGATTTCACAGAAATTAGTGAAGAATGTGTTCTTAGCTGTATTTATATATAGATATTAAATAATATTTCAGGCACAAACCGAAAAGAACATTTATCATGAAAGGCATTCAGTTTATACTTTTTCAGTTTCTTTTTAACAGTCACTACATAAATTAACATATTTTTATCTATAAATTTTAATATCCTCACTAGCATATATGACATCTATATCAAACCTAAAAGATGGCACAAGGTATCGCCAGACTTCACAAAAATGACAGAAATATCTTTAACAACTGAAGAGGATGTTCTATTTGTCAGAATAGCTGTAAATTGGGCATGCTCACAAATTCTATACCCGTTGATCCAAAACATGTTCATCCAATAATACCTTAAAGCAGGCTGGTTGGGCATAAGTTTGGCCATATTGAAATGATAAGTAGTTTCAAATTCAAGCTATAGTGATATTACCTATTACAAATTGCAGTTCCAAATATTAATTTATTTTGTATAGCATTATTGAGAATCTCATTTGTATATGGGGGAGAAGTTAAAACAAGCAGTATATACTTCTAGTAGACTAACTCCCACAATAAAATACTAAAGTCAGGTTGTTAACAATGCAATCCTTCAATATAAAGCTGTATAGAATGGAGCAAATCCTTCTTCGATTTGGTCCCATATATAGGGCGCTGATATCAGAGTGCTCCCTTACTCATAATAATTACAATGCATCTCCTACACTCACAATCGTCTACGTTTTTTTTCTTGGCTAATTGATATTTCGAGTAGTTCACCCAATATAGACAGATGAGGTTTCAATATAGATACCTAATAAATTAATAATGTGCAAGAGATAGAATTGTCCGATTGCCTGGCAAATTCCACAAAACCAGCTGGTAAACATGGTTTTGTTTCCTTGTGTTTTGAGATTTGTATTATATAAATATGCATGTTAAGTATTTTAACTTGTGTATAATTACCACATATATGAAAATACCAGTAAGATCCAAAAACAGAAAAACAATATAAATATATACGCCTAAAAGTAGTCAAGTTCTGACAACATGAAGATTCTAAATCTATTATTTAATTGTACTCTGGGATGAGAATCTGCTCATTAATAAGCTGACCCATATTTGCTGATATCAGTACTACTCTGTTGCATGCATTTTGGCAAGACATACCAAATAAAGTCCTGTTACATGTGTCCATCAAAGCAAGAGAGAGACATCCTCAATTATCAACTGACTTGCTGAGATATGTCCTTATATGCTCCTTTATTACATTCTTTTTCAAACTGAAAGTGGTAATTCATTCAGGACACAAATACTTTGCACATTGGTATTAGATCAAATGAAATAGACGCTCTGGCAGTTGTGCCACGTTTTTATCCTAGGATCTGAACATGATATACAACTGAATTATTGATAAACCTTCATAACTTTCAAACTTGTACGAGTCTTTTTTTTTTAATAAGATAGCAGAGAATCTTTACTTGTCAGAAACTTTGATATATTTGTACAATGTTTTCATTGTGTAAAAATATGTCGACTCATGCAGGTTTTTGAACTTTTTCTTCTTAAATGTAAAACACATCCATGTTTATGTATTTGGACCACGGAATTTGACAAGGTATACCAGGGTAAGATCAAGCTGATGATTTTACTTTGACCAAGCAAACCAGAAAGTATTAGATCATAACATAGCCTTATTGGCCTCAATAAATTCTATTGTAGCCTATACACAATCCTAAAGAAATGGACTAGTAGCAACATAGCAACTATCACGAATACCAATCAAAAAGGGCATGCATGGATGAATAGAACAGTAACTGATTCTGGTAAAACATCTACTATTGAACAACATTGAGTGGGTATATCAAAAAAGGTAAGACAGGTACCTAAAAATAAAGGAGAAGGATTTCCTGGTCTTGATTTAAATTCAGGATGAAATTGCACCCCAATGAAGTATGGATGACTAGGTAGCTCGATAATCTGTAACATCAGCATTCCAGATATTAATACAGAGCAACCACTATGTACAGATCACTACAGTCAAAAAGTAAGAGCTCGATGCCTTGGGGCTGATAAGTATACCTCCATGCGTTGACCAGTTTCATCTTTGCCGGCAAAAGAGAGGCCAGCTTTTTCAAGGCGTGCTACCATATCAGGATTGACCTGCATGATAAAGAATTATCCCCCTGCCAAAGTAGCTTGATATAAGAAAATTAAACACATGTTGATCACACAGACCTCATATCTATGCCGATGTCTTTCATCGATGAAGCTTCTACTTCCATACCTAACATGAATGCATAGCATGAAAGGTTAGCCAACCCGATACATCTCATCAGCAAACTAGTACACATTCACAATTAATTCAGAACTTATAAATCTATGCATGACATTTACAGCTGAGTTACATAAGTGATAAATTTTGGACCCACGAACCACAAATCCAAATTCAGTGACAGCTCCTCTTTATTTATTTGAGTTTTTGTTCTTCTTCTTCTTCTTCTTTTTTGTGTTATAGCCCTAATAATAAAATTTGTCTTTTGATTCAAGACCCTACAATTTGAATAGATTAATCTTTTTTTACGTAATATATAATCTAATCAAACAGTTTTGAAAAGAAAAATATTTCATTAGCATTTTATTACTAACATCCACCTGAACACAGAGTCAACATTATATTAGATTATCTTCTGATTGTCAACTTAGCTCCACGAAGTCTGATTACTTGTTGACTCCCTGTATACACGTGCACTAACACTTTGTAAAGCAATACTTACAGTCTTGCAGATTTGCAGTCCATAACCTGGAAATATGTCCTCCTTAAGCCAAGACGCATGGTGCCCCCCATATGTGTTTTTGAGCCCTGCTTATGGTACATATATCAGAAATGGACTTCTTTTAAATACATATATCGCATGCTTCGTCATTAGTTCAATAACCACTTGAAAATTGGAGGGGAAAAATGAAGGCTTTCATCTCTCTCTCTCTCTCTCTCACACACACTCAACATTTTCCCTTCTTAGCTCAATATTAAGAATGGTTTGGAAACACAATTTCCATCACAAAAAAGAACTCAAAAGGCACAGAATATGACCTCAGGCATAAATATAACGCAGGGATTCCTGGTATCGGGATCAAATTCAGTGCTGTTAGCATCCTTCAGACCAAGAACAGATCGTGCAAACTCAATGACAGCAATTTGCATTCCTAGACAAATGCCAAGAAACGGAACTCTTTTTTCTCGAGCATATTTTGCTGCAAGAATTTTCCCTTGCACTCCTCTGTCACCAAAACCTCCAGGAACAAGAACACCATCCGCACCCTAAAGATGAAGACTAGTCAGAGACCAAATAGAGCAAGTTACCGCGCAACTCAAGAAAGGAGATGCCCAGATCATATTTAAATAGCAGTATCAGCTGGCAAATCCAAGACCATTGAAAAAAGAAAAACAACCTTCAACAACTTCCAAGCGGCTTTATAAGCATCTGGATTCTGCAATAAGAGTTAAGTTACATGTTTGTAAGATGAGGAATTAATTAACAAAGATATACAATATGAGGCATTAAAAGTTCTTATTTAACCTCTTTTGCTGTTGCTTCTTCAAGGTGGGAAGCGGGAACCCAATCTACAACTAGTTTCCTTCGATGGAAAACAGAAGCATGCACAAGAGCCTGTAGACAGATTACATCTTATATAGACAGAAACTATATGCTTATATATCCACTCAAGCTATACCAATCTGTATGTCATATCTAATAGAAATGAAATTTAATTATATATATACACGGAGAGAGAGAGAGAGAGAGAGAGAGGGAGATTACATGCATAAAGCATTTTCTTTTCACACAACTCTGTGCGTGCAGTGAGATCTTGAAGATTTTAATTAAGATGAGTAGGTAAACCAGCAAAACGAAACGTGTTCTAGTTTCTTCAGTATGAATACAAAGAAAGATAATTAAATTATTTTTGTCCTTTTTAAAAAAATCAGCAGAAACAAGAATAAAACATTCAGTGCCTAAATTCTGTCAGCAAAGGAGTCAGCCGTGTATCTGCCCTTTTAACCTACTGGAACACATAATGGGTGCTAAAAATGGATCTAAAATTTCCAAGACAACTGACTTACAGAAAAATAGAACGGCTGGGATGCTGCAGATGATCAGGAATCCTAAGTCCCATGATAAACAAACCACAACAATGCCGGCATAGATTGAAATAATCATCTTATCTTACTGTATAAGTCTAAGTTTTGAGGCATATGGTTCATGTCTTGAAAATTCTTATCATTATTATCTACTAATAAATATTTATTTAGCAAGATACATAATTAAAAAACTGAGTGGAAGCATGTGCAAAGGTGTAGTTAAAATCAAGGGAAACCACATACAAAATACATGCTACAAATGTGTTTAGCAACATCTCCAATGATTATACCATAAGAGAAAATTAAATTTCCAGCTGAAAATAAAATGATTCTGAGTAAAGAAGTAACAGGTAATTGCACCTTCACTACAGAGAGGTAGGAATCGGAAAGGCCTGTATACTTTCCAACCATGGCAATATGGACCTGTCAATTAGATTGATATATAGAAGTAAAGTTCTGTCAACAATTAGAAACAAAACAAGATTCTGAATTTCTCAAATTGCTCAGTAGACCCACCGGCTCATGCAACTTGTCACAGATTTCAGCCCTAGAAGTCCATTCCTCGAGTGCAGGCTCTTTTGCTTCACTGCCATAATGGAAATATTGCATAAGGATGCTGAAAACTGAAAATGATTTTATGTGATGCGCATGCCTGTAAATTCCAGCTCTAAGTTAACAGAATTATAAAGAGCTGAGATCATCAGACAAACCCCAGCAGGTTCAGCACTTTCAAGATTGCTTCATGGGCCTTCTGATCCTATTTGAGAATAAAGAGCATATCCACACATTATTTGTGAGTAATGGTAATTAAATATTCAGCAACCACATTCCAAGAATCGCCCAAGAATTACTTACTCTTAAAAGCAAAGGAATGTGCCAGATGTTTGGTACATCATAGAGAGTGATGATGTTTTCTTCCTGTAAAACATCGAGTTTCAATAAAGAGAATCTTGCAAAGCAGGTAAGTATGCATCTCAATTATAAGCACATCAAAATTTGCTTCTTGTAAAAGTACCGCAACATGGCAAAACTGAGAGAGTTTCACTTTTACATGCTGGTCAAGTGCCTGTCAACACATTAAATTTAATACCTTAGAAAATCCAATAAAGTAAAAACAAAAGCATAAAGTGAGTGCTTGTGTGTCTGTGTGCGTGCAGCTAAGCACAGGCACGTGAATAAGAGGAAAACAAAGAGAGAGTGGGAGACCGTTGTACTGCGACAAGCTAAGATATGTGGCGTCAAACCCAGGCCTCTTAGTCCCCGAACACTGTGCTGGGTTGGTTTTGTTTTCTGAACAACAGATTCACCGCATTATTAAATTGTTCTAATATAATGAGAGAGATATGTACATAGATGCTAGAAAAATATTGCATACAAGATGTGCTGGAATATCTAAGAAGTCACCTGTTCACCGACAACATTTAAAATGGGCACAAGGCTGACGTGAATCAAACAAAAGTTTCCGGTCCCTAAAATGAGAAGAATTCATGAACAAAAGAAATGTAATTATAAGATACAAAAAATAAGGTGTGACACTTGTGTCATATGAAGCTGCATAGACAATGTCCTTACCTACACGGTAAGAGAATTGCCCCAAAGCCTCGATAAATGGCATGGATTCAATATCTCCTGCATCGAGGCAAGTTGTTATAACCCTTGAAAAACATAGAACTCACATGTGCTTCCACGGGTCAAGAACATTGTTGTTATACCTATAGTTCCACCCAATTCTATGACACAAACATCAGCTGGACCTGCCTTCCCATCAACTGGTATCATTGACACACGCTCTATCCACTCTTGAATGGCATCTGTGATGTGAGGGACAACCTAAAGAACAATAGAATATAAACAGACTTAGGGCCATATATATATACCCAATTTAAGAATAATACAATTAAAGAACATGGATTTATAGCAGGGAAAAAAACCTGCACAGTTTTCCCCAGATAATCTCCCCTTCTCTCCTTATCAATAACGGACTGCCATAAAAGAAGAAAAGGTAACTATTAACTTCAGTGACTGGGTATATTATAATCTTCAGCTAGGAAACATATAATGTACATACAGAAATGTGGCGTTTGACTAACTTGCCTGGTAAATCTTTCCAGTAGTGATATTATTATCACGAGTCAGCTTGATATCGAGGAACCGCTCATAATTTCCAAGGTCCAGGTCCACCTTTGAACACAAAAGAAAGTCGTGTTTCATATTGTCACAGTCAATTTCGATCAATCTCCCATGTTTTCCAAAACTATGACCACTGATTTACATTTCTGTTCTATTTTTAACATGGGTAGCTTTAAATATTATTTGTGCCAAAGAAATATAATAGCCTAACAGTTGATGTCATTGCGGTCAGGCAAAAACAGAACAAGAAATTGATCCGATGAAGTGCAGCACGATGTGGACGAACACCCAAATAGCCTACCAAATGCCTGGTTTAACAGCATTAACAACTTCATCATACTATCCGTTTAGGCCATAGAGGGGCTAAACGCCGACGAATTGTAGACCCCGTCAGAGAGTTGAAGCAAGAAGGAAAATTGCGTTTACAAAGCAAATACAAAGTAAAATTAGAGTATAATGAACGCAGAAAAGAGAGCTTTTATACCTCACCGCCATCTTCTAACACGAAAACTTCCCCGTGCTCAAAAGGGGACATTGTTCCGGCATCGGTGTTCAAGTAAGGATCTGAAAAAGGGAGCCAAAGACTATATTAAAACGTTGAATAAAGAAGAAAAAAAACAAACAAACCATGGCAGTCATATCAAGAGTTGCGAGAAAAAATATGCCCAAAATTTTCACACAAAACTGATGTATTTGCGTGATATTGCCAATTTTAGCTCTCGTTAGAGGAGCCCAGAAAGCAAAGCAAGTGAAAATTTAAATGGTATTTTGACATGCTTATGAAACAGATTTGTGAGTCTAAGATAATATACATTTTAAATTTAGTATCTGCTTCTCAAAGGGAAATAATTTAAAACTTAGAACCTCTGAGAAAGATTTTATGCACGAAAAATTGAGTTGAATCCAAAAGTTTAAAAAAAAAATGTGGCGATAAAGCTTCAAGAAGCTTATTAGGGAAAAAGAAAAACAGAATTATTTTTTCAAAGGAAAAACAAAAAAAGAATAAAGAGAGAGAGAGAGAGAGGAAAACGGAAGAGTATATCCATCTTGCAGCTGAGTAAACAAAAGGCATACATAGCTGACCTGTTTTCAACTAAAAAACTACGAAAAGGAAACAAAAGCAGCAGCGATGAAGAAGAAGAAGAATAAAAATCAATCAAAGAAGAAACAGAGACCAATTTTGATGGAAGTAACGCGCAGTCCACAGGCCTTGAGAAGCAGACCAATGCTACTGGCGGTGACCCCCTTCCCGAGACCGCTAACTACTCCACCCGTCACCAACACGTACTTCATTTTCCGTTTTCTTACCTTGTTTTAGTCTACACCTATATCTGGTAAACAGACAGAATGAGAGAAATAGAACAGAACAGAGCAGGCATTTAGCACCAGAGACAACAATTTTGCTCAGAAATAAGGAAGAGGAAAATGGTGGGAACCTTTGTTATGCTGTGGTACTCAAAAATAACCACGTCAATGAAATGGGTTGAGGATCAAAAGGAAAGGAAATCCGGTATCTTTATCTTATCTTTCTAGTCGAATACTCTGTCTTTGAACGTAAATGCTCGCTCGTTCTCTCTCTTCTTCATCCAACAACGAAGGTGGCACAGTGCCAAGAGAGTGATAGAGGGAGAGATATTCACCAACCAAAACAGAGTAAAGAAGCGGATGAAATGAGAATGGTGAGAAACCAGAGGAATGAGTTCCAGATTGCTTGGCATTGGCGGGATTATATATAACCAAAAACCCAGTGGGAAAAGATCGCAATTTTATTTTTATTTTTTTATTTAAAAAAATTACCCTTTTTCCCTTTTCTTTTAGAGTTCATATTTATTAAAATAATCGTTAAAAAAATTATAAATTATGCCTGAGATGAAAGGCCGAAACTGCCCTTTCGCGGTGCAGGGCAGTAACGTTTCTCTCTCTCTATTTTTTTTCCCCTTTTTGCCCACTTCTGGCTTCACTGATCAGTGATGACGTTACTCCTCCTCCTTCTATTATCCATTATCATGTCATTAATTATTAATATATTATTAAATAATTAGTTTATTATTTTTTAATTATTTACCAAATATTTCATCACACGTTAAAAAAGTATACAAAAATAATAGTTAAAATAAAAATAAAAAATAATTTTTTTACTGATTTTACTTTATTTTATATTAGATTAGTAAAATTATATCCGTGTCACACCACTTAATTAATAGCAATAAATTACATTAATATTCTTTATAATTGATTTAGCAAGTGTTGATATTATACGAAAGTTATGTTCGAAGTGTTAAGAATAGCATGATTTAATTTCCTAAACATCTTATAAAGAAATATTTTTTTAAGGATATGAGATTTATATAAATAAATTATTTGAAAAAAAACCCTATCGTGAAAGCATAAACAGATAAAAGAAATAGAAAAATGAGAAGATTACCAACAATAATAATATTAATATTAATATTAATAAAACTCACATTCACCATTTTCATAACATATAGTTTTTATTTTTTTTTTCTTCCTTTTTTGGCTCCTACTCTATTTTATTAGTTTTTAATCATATTAAAGCTACATTATCCAATTCTCTTTAAGTTATATCTTCTGAGTTTTTATCATAAGGTTTTAGGTTTATATATATACTTTTATTATGTATTTATTTTATGCTTTTTGAAAACTTGGGAGGTATCGGACTGGGACACTCGTTTGGTTACACAGTTTCGTTGAAATGAAATGAGATATTTTATTAAAAATTAAATAAAATATTGTTATAATATAATTTTTTAATATTAATTTTGTTTTAAAATTTAAAAAATTTGAATTGTTTAATAAACAATTACTTTCTTTTTCTCATCATCTTTTGGATAAGTTAGTTTGGGTAACAAGTGAAATTAGTGATTTGGGGAAAATAAATTTACCTATTAGAACTATTAGCTATCAAGCCCACTTTTTTTTCTCTCCTTTTATTTAGAAGACCACTTCTTGAGAAACACTACGAGTCCCACTTCCTAAATCATTATCCACTTTGTTTCAAATAGTTATTCTTTCTCTATTACATAAAAAAATAAAATGTGAATATAGAAACCATTAAAAACAGATTTGAGATTACTACAATTAGGAGTGTGCATCCAGATTCGGATCTTGATCCGGATTTTTAAACCCGGGTGATTATCTGCCCAGATTGAATCTGGACTCAATCCAGGCGAATAACCGGATTCAATCTGGATATCTGGATTTTAACTAGATATTCGGATTGTTTGTTTCTATTTTAGGATAAAAGTCGGATCTGGGTTATAACCGGATTCAATCCGGGTTTTGTAGTATTTTATTTTTAAAAAAACTTTATAACTTTTAAAAAAATATATAGCACTTTAAAAAAAAAAAATTTTAAAAACCGAGTGTAAAATTTGGTTACGGATAACCAGGTTATAAAACCAGATCCGTACCCAGATTCGGGTTTTCTTAAATAGCCCGGATTCCGAATTTCCGAATGAACACCCTTAACTACAATGGCTCCCTAATTAACATTATTTCAAGTATTGGTTATAGATGAATTTTATTAGTTTTTATGAAATTTTAGGACAGAGTTTTCCTTCAAATTAGAAACCCATTATAAAAATATAAGTGTTCATTGAGTATTTAATAAGCATGTGTCAAGATCTTTTAGATCAGATGACATAAAGTCTGGTCTTCAAATAGGAAAATCAGGTTCAAACGTCTCACACCCCATATAAAATAAAATAAAAATAAAAAACGTGCTTTTTTTAAAATTAAGTTATTTCACTAAAAAAAAAAAATGTGCTTCTCACATACTTGAGGGGAATTTGTCATTTTTATAAAATTTCAAAAACTTTGTCCTCCCATTTTAAGAGTCAGGGCATATGTTTAGGTTTGGATGGTGAGATGAAAATTTTTAATTTTAAATAAAAGTTTAAAATATTATTTTTTAATATTATTATTATTTTAAGATTTGAAAAAGTTGAATTGAAATTTGAAAAAATTAAATTATTTATTATATTTTGTATAAAATTTTGAAAGAGTTGTAATGATGAGATGGGATGGGATGAAAATTTTATATCTCATCCCACTTGCCAAACCTGGACTGGTAAAAATAAACTCTATCATCTAATTCCATTTTCTCTTTCATCTAGTACCTTAGTTAAAATGGTAGTTTCTCTATGAAATGGCCTACATATGACATAGGTGCATTGATATCATCCTTGACTCAAATTAATTAAGTAAAGTTAGATCATGCCTATAAAGAGAAAGGAAAAGAAGAAAATAAAGAGCCAAAATAAATAAAGATCATGTTCTTGTGATAATGCCTAGCTTAAGATCAAAATCAGGATCAAAATCGAAAATGAGCTTGAAAAGGGGAGGGGGTGGAAAGAAAGACAAGAAAAGAAAAAGAAAAAGAAAAGGAAAAGAGGAAGAGAATCAAATCATGATATCAGAGAGCAATTTCAGTCATAATCAGTTTCTACTTCTTCTTTTTTTAATTTTTTTTTTCTCACATTTTATTGATGTGTAATGGGATCTACCAACCCAACCACTTCCCAATTAGGTTATCTGGTTTGCTTGGACCCACTGCTGGACCTTTCTTTGATTTATTACTATCTCCAAGCTCGCTTATTAAGTTAGGTTGGTTGGTAAGTTGATTTTAGATATTTTATAAATAATAATAAAAAGGTAGTGAAAATTTAATAATAAAATATTAAATAATAGTAAAAAATTTAAAAATAAATAATAAAATAATANGGCCCGCCAGCAAGGCAGTGGTCCAAGCAAAGAAGATAAGAAATTTATAAATAGTAGTGAGATAGTTTGTAAATAATAATAAAATAATTTGAGTTAAGGTGTTTCACTAAATCTTAAAAAAAGATAAAAAATTGAAAAAATATTATAAAATTAAAATATTGTTATAGTATAATTTTTTAATATTATTTTTATTTAAAAATTTGAAAAAAATTGAATTATTTTTGGTATTTTATTTGAAAGTTTAGAAAAGTTATAATGATTAAGTAATTATTAGGCGAAAGTGTTAAAAAGTTAAAAATTTGAAATTGAAAAATGTTTGCATTAGAATAGTATTTAGATGTTAAAATTAGATGAGATTAGATGTGTTGAAATCATCTATAAAACCATACAGGATCTTAGACACAATCATTTTTCACCTTATATATAGGATAAACAGAAGTATAAATTCACTTTTCCTTAATTTTTTATTTAAAAACAAGATTATCCTATAGATAAACCAAGAATATATAATTTCATAAAAAAAAGTTCAAAACTAGAAAAAAGAAAAAGAAAGGAAGACTAAGACCCGTTTGAAATAGTGAAGAGAACACTCAACAAGTTTTTTCTTTTTTTCTAGTTTTGAACTTTTTTTTATGAAATTATATATTCTTGGTTTATCTATAGGATAATCTTGTTTTTAAATAAAAAATTAAGGAAAAGTGAATTTATACTTCTGTTTATCCTATATATAAGGTGAAAAATGATTGTGTCTAAGATCCTGTATGGTTTTATAGATGATTTCAACACATCTAATCTCATCTAATTTTAACATCTAAATACTATTCTAATGCAAACATTTTTCAATTTCAAATTTTTAACTTTTTAACACTTTCGCCTAATAATTACTTAATCATTATAACTTTTCTAAACTTTCAAATAAAATACCAAAAATAATTCAATTTTTTTCAAATTTTTAAATAAAAATAATATTAAAAAATTATACTATAACAATATTTTAATTTTATAATATTTTTTCAATTTTTTATCTTTTTTTAAGATTTAGTGAAACACCTTAACTCAAATTATTTTATTATTATTTACAAACTATCTCACTACTATTTATAAATTTCTTATCTTCTTTGCTTGGACCACTGCCTTGCTGGCGGGCCTTTCTTTGATTTATTATATGACCTCATGCCCGCTTTTCTCTTTTAGCATATTCAGTCTTCACTTTTCTTTTCTTTATTTTTTATTCTTTTTTCTTTTTTCTTTTAGAACTTTTTGTACGAAATTATATATTCTTAATTTATCTGAAGGATAATCTTGTATTTTCTTAAATAAGAAAAAAGGAAAATAGAATTTATGCTTAAATTTTACTGTTGAGAGCAAGAGAGACTTGGTCTTACAGAGTAGATTTCACTATAGTTATTAATACTTTGTGAATCTCTTCAACATAAATTAATTTCTTACATCATCGCCGCCACAAACCACCATGAACGTCACCGTCATCACCACCCATACAACTACCAATATATATTTGAGAAAAGATATTAATTAGTTCATTAATTCTATACATATAAAGGTCTTTAAATATAATTATTTATATTTAAATAACCGAACTAAATTTGTCAAGAAAAAAAAAATCCTTATCAATGTAGGCTCTGCCATTTTGGAAATTGTAAGATTTTTTTTTTTTTTTCTTTTCAAATTCTTTGGTTTGAAACCAACTTTGAGAATTTGAAGGAAATATACTTTTGTCTATGACAAAAGTCTTTGATATTAGGCAATCAGTCCTTTTGCAGTGAGGAAGGAAAGGATATTCTGTGGTCAACATGCACGAGTTCACATGAAGGTAGGTCTTTCCTGTCCTCTTTAATTTCCCTTTCGCAGCTGACACTTCTCCGAAAGTAGCACTCCATATCCAAAAGGGAAAATAATTGAGAAAAATGAGGACACAGAATGTGTTCCAAGCTCATTAAAGGATATAATAAGGACCCTCGAAAGGATAAATTCGCGACCGAAAGAAAAAGCTTTAATTTGGAGGGCCAGTAGTCCATATATTTTAAATCATTGGTGAGATAAGTGATAATTTTCATATAATACCATATTAAAAGTTCTGAATTTAAATCATGACTCTATATTTAATCTTATTTAATTAAATATTTTACGTGGTGGGTCATCTATTTAGGGAGAATCTAGTTC
Source organism: Carya cathayensis (assembly GCA_011037825.1). Lineage (NCBI taxonomy): Eukaryota > Viridiplantae > Streptophyta > Magnoliopsida > Fagales > Juglandaceae > Carya > Carya cathayensis. Next base: position 317,574 of record QGSO01000216.1, on the reverse strand, counting down.
ACATGTGAAGGAAAGTGTCAAAATATAAAATAAATAATAAAATTTACATCTTTCTATCAGTTTAAACTTTTGAGAGAAGTTGTGATTTTATATAAAAAAAAATAGTTATTCACTATAAGAAAACTATTTATTTGTTACATGACTATTTCCTGTCAAAATAAATCTATTGAGAAAGGATAGAGCCATAAAAATTTATACTCATATTTTGTACCTTTTTTTTACTTAATGGTTAACGAATAATTTTCTAATAATTTTGTATTTTTTTAATTTTTAAAAATATTTAAAAGGGTTTAAAAATGATTAAAAAAATCATTTACACTATTCAGTACCAAATTTTCTGTGGGAGTAGCAGTACTCAAATATATTATAATTACAAATAGTTATTTTTGCCGCAAATTACTCATCACAAATACATTTTTTTTTTAGTAATTATACATGATATCATGATTAGATTGCAGGATCTATCACATGATTGTACCAATACTATATATATTCATCTTATATTCAACTAGGATTCATTATACATCTTATATATACGTAGGCATATTTAAATTAGTGGTACTCATGATGAATATAGCAAAGGAAAATTGACTCCTTATAAGTTATATAGTTCATTTTCTTTCTATTATATTCTATTTTTCCTCATATTTGACCTACATGCATGGCTAGTTATGAACGTTGAATATTCATGGTATCTCACCACCAACCTCGCTCAGCATTCAGAGGGGCCGCTCATTATCCCTTTACCCAATAGCATGCATACAGTTGGTTGGATAAGTACATATATATAATCCAATATGCAAGAATTTTAGGGTCTGGATGATCGATCGATCTCCAATATGGCTTTTGCTTTTTTTCATGCAACTTGGCGATTGAGACATGACGTCTGCCAGTGTTACTCCCAGGCCAATTTACAGTACCTGCCACAAGTTTTTGCATTTTTTTTTTTAGATTATATATATATATATTTAATGTGGATATAAGAGAAAATGGCCACCACCTTAATTTTAGGCCTTTCCGGTGGCCAGACAAGTTGACGGTTGTCTTATTTTTCACGAGTATTAGGGGCCGGGAGTACGCGCAAATTAAGGTGAGAAAACGACGTATAACTAAGGAGGAGTCCCGCTACTGTGCTGTCTACATCTGACCGCTGTTAGTCTAAAGTTATTTTATTATATTTTTTTAACTTTTTTATTCATATTCTTTTATCATTTTAAAATATTTTTTAAAAATAAAAAAATATTAATATACTAAAAATCACTTCCTTAATTATTAAATAAAAAATTAAAAATAATGAACGGCACAATGCGAGCTATATTGTATCATTTCTGATTAAAAAGTACTGAAGACTAGATATGTAGCTCTCCATTGTTTGCTGGGGGTTATATACATATACATATACAAACATACATACATATATGATATATATATATATATATATATATAATATATGGTGGTTGCTTCTTTATTCAAGTCATAGTATCTATAGTAATCCGAATTAAAAACACTTTCTTTCGATATATTAATCTTTTCATTTTATTTTAATATTTGAGTTAAAGGATAAGAGAAATGATGAAAGAAAGAAATATTATTAGGTAATTAGAGATCATTACTATAGATGACTTACGTGGTACTACTGACATTCCATCATAAATCAAATGTCTTAATTCTTTTTATTTTACAACCATAAGACGCCTTAATTTAAAAACCAACCAACAAGAAATTTCATGGATTGGTAGTAGCTAGCTAGGTAGGTCAAATAAAGATATAACGCATGTGCAAAGATAAGAAAAAATGGCCAAAGATAAAGACTGCCGAAAAATAAACAAAAACATAATTCAAACACTCGTGGTATGACTTGTCTGATCAATTTATCCTTATTTAAATGTTAAATTGAGTTGAGATGAAAGTTAAATAAAATATTATTTTTTTAATATTAATATTATTTTAAAATTTAAAGAATTAAATTATTTATTATATTTTATATTAAAAATTAAAAAAATTATAATAATTAAATGAGATAAATTGAATAAGTGATTTAAACGCAGCCTAAAAGTATGACTGTAAGAGCTATAACGTACAAACGTGGTGGCGCCTCGACCATCAAGATTCTATATTCATATAGTCAATTAGGTAGGGTTATGTTGAAATTAATTGCTATGATTGAGATAGGAAAACGTTCATAGGCTAGCTTCTTATTCCAATTAATTCCATGAATCTTGCATGATACGTACGTACCCGGTCCCCACCCACCACCTCTCTTTCAGCTTTACATGTCACCACATAAGCTCTGACATCATAACTCCAAACCTTTTTTTGGTTCCATTGCCCTTTTTCTAATTTGGATGCTTTGAGGGTCTTGATCATGAACATCCTTCACGTTTGCTTGAAAGTCTAAAGTATCTATAGATATAATATGTTAAACAGAAATGCTACATGCAGTCGGCACATACAAATGGAATGTAAACGGTGGTATGGAATGAATAAAAAAAAGTTATAAAAATAATTTTTTATTCAAGTGGGTCCCATATTAATTCATTTTTTTCAAAGCGACTGCACGCCGTCTGCACAACCACGACTGCAAATATCATTTTTCTATGTTAAAATATTATAAATAAATGAATGCATTCATTTATCCCAACTTTAAACTTTTAAAATATTTAATAATTTAAAGAATAATATTATATATAATTTTTTTTAATATGTGTATTGTATTTATTAATTTTTTTTAAATAATTATACGATCTTACATGCTCATAATTATAACTAGTATTTCTCTTTTAAAATTTATATTCTAAATTAAATTATATCACGTGAATAATATATAGTATAAAGATATTAAAATCGAGTTATTCTTTCATTAAATATTATCTTTGATTTTAAAAGTTTACGAGACTTTTGGAATCATGACAATTGAATCGCTGATCAGCATCATCCGATTCACGACGTTTTTTATTTTTTTGGTTGTTGTAGGACAAAAAGGCCTATCAGTGTAGTTCCATTTCGGAGAATAGTATTCTATTCAGATTTACTAGTCTTGAGCAATTTCAAAAAGTTTAATGGAGGATTAACTTTGAAAATTAATATATACATAGGAATAGTATTTTTAAAAATTATGATCTGGAATCAACCAATGAATTTGCTACACGTAAGTCGTGACCCCTGTAAATTTTATAAGATTTTAAAAAATAATAATAATTTAATACAAACTACGGATACAATAAAATATGCCGAACATTTATGAAGATAAGAATAATTATATTTGAAGAACTTTACGTTATAAATCATTTATGTTATATAATTAAAATATATAAAATAAATTTTAAATTTTAAATTTTATAAATTAAATTGTGTGTGTAATTGCCTCCCAATAAACAAAAGTAGAGATATTGAAAAAAAAAAATAGAAAAAAAAGAAAAAAAAAAGCTGCCGGAATTTGTATTTGCCAGAAAGGAAAATGTCAGGCTTTTTAATGGTTTTTACCGTTTGTTTTTATTATTGTGTTTTTTTTTTATTATTATTTTTTTTATTTAATGATTAAGTAAATATTTTTTAATAATATTTTAATTTTTTTTATTTTTTTAAAAACATTTAAATATATATATAAATAAATACATAAAAATAAAAAAATTTTATATCAATAGTGGGAGCTCCCAGCGGTGTGTAGCACCGCCCTTGCCAGAAATTTTAAAACTCTCTCTCTCTATAAATGCTTTGGTTTTGGTGTAAAGTAGGGCTACTCAACGCAGAAATCGAGGCGGAGGGGCGAGGTCACAGTTATTGTCGGTTAAGACAGTTTGTCACGTTAGGCACACGTGGTTTCATCCCTTTTTGTTGGTTAGGGTGGGGCCTATTCCGACGGTTGAACGTCCAAGCGTACGGCGTCTTGTCCCTACCAATCCCAACTCCTGCCGACAACATTACTTTTATTATTTATAATATAATAAGTATTAAGTTGTTTTATTTTTGTTAAATTATTTCTATATATAAAGTTCTTACAAAAGGTAAATGCTCGGAAGTGTTGGGCATCGTTGGTTTATCTAAATATAAATATTCTTATTTCATCATTATATTTTTATAAAAATAAAACTAACTTATTGATGTAATTAAAATTAGTTGATCGGGATCTGTTAAATTTAATTTATTAGAAAGAAAATTAACAATTTAATGTATTATAAAAAAAAATTCACTAATTTCTAGATTTATTATTATTAAATATATTTGTAAACTAAATAATAGTTGAATCTTAATTATGTTGCAATGAAACATCTCAAATTATTAATGTAAGTTAAATATACAGAAATGCTAAACTTACTTTAAGTTGGGTCTTGATAGTTTGTCTCAAAACAATTATTTTTAATGGTTAAAAGTAGTACTTTTTAATAATATTGAAAATTTTATTTTTTTTTAAATATTTAAAAATATTAAATATATATATTTATATATAAATGAACTCGTCGGGACGCGTTGCCTGTAGAGCCCCTCATAAATATATGCACCGACCGGATCAAATCGAGGGGGCAATGAGGCATGCACACAGACAGGAGAACGAATCATGAGGATATCTACGGTGGCCCCGCCATGCCACGTTTCACCCCTTGGGAGACAACATTATAGACCTTGTCAATTCGAACAACATAATAATGACACGTACGTTGTAAGGTCTAAATAATTATAAAATAATAATACATTCAATCATTTTTACATATTTTTTATATATTTTATTAATATAATTAATTAAATTAATTTTTTTAATACATAACTAATTATATTATTAAAGTATACAAAAATATATACAAAAATGACTGCATATAAATTTTTTAATAATTTATAATATTTCAAACTATTTCGACATTGTTCTTAATTTAATTAATTAGAAAATAAAATATTTTTTTTATACACCTCAAGTCACAATTTTATAACTATATCTCTCATTATTTTTTAATTAGTTTTAATAGTAAGATCGAATTAATTGTAACTGTAATTGTTTAAAAAAGTTGTGAGAATTTTCATACGAGTAATAGTAGTATTTTAAGACTTCTATATATACGATTTATCTGGTATAATTTAATTTAAAATAAAAATTTTAAATTTAAATCTTATAAATTAAATTTTATTACTAAAATAATTGTTAACATAATGACTGCATTGAGTGAAAAAAATTATAGAATAACCCAAAGCCTAATATATGGTACCTCAATTAATATTGATCATCATGATGAGAAATCAAACAGTAGTTACGTCAGCCTCAATGGATTGCCTTCAACCAAACTATGATTAGATTTTGAACGCGTAGATATATCATGTTTTGGATATTTCATGATTTTCATCCTCATCATGTCTACTATTTTCTTAGTAAGTCGGTCCTCTTCGACTGCAGTTCGAGCACTTTTGTGCCCTTGGATTCAAGACATACTAGAATGATTTCTGGTACTATTCTCAAACAAGTGTTGTTGGGGTTATGTTTTAAATTTGGAATCTGATCTACTTTTATATATATAAAAGGGGATAAAGGGTTTTAAATCCAAATTTCTCATTTAGAGAACCAGATCATAAGCCATCAAACATTTGATTAGAACCTGATCTACTTTGATATCAAGTGAAATCATCATTTATTTCAAAAAGATTAATTAACATTATAGCTAAGAATAGGTGAATTTAATATGTCATTAATACACTGTAGACATGATTATCCATCTTGATTTCGATAGCTCTAAAATTTAATTTACCGAAAAATAGTCTTGAAAACCATACAATCCCTCTCATTTATGGATTGTATGGTTTTCTCCAAACCAAAGATGGATTTGGTTTGACATTTCATGTATTCAAGCTTTTGGCCAATGCTTGTATTTCTTAATGCACCATATATTCTAACTAAATTACTCACATATTCAACTTCTATATAGCATAATTGGTTTAACTTTTATTAGAAATAGCCATGTTGGCACCATAGTTAGTTCCTATTGGTTGTAATGTATTTAGTTCACTTTGTTCATTTAATTGTGTATGTACTCTGGTTTACTATAAAAACTTTACATGTAATTCGATAACTGTTGAAAGAAAGAATTCTTAGATTCAATACAAGCAAAGTTCAAATTCTCTTTCTCTTCTACGTGTATATCTCTTTCTTTCTGAACCTTACTTCCAGAAACTTCTATGACAGAATTCACATTTTGTTATGGTATCAAAACATTCTGATTAGTTATTCTCGATTTCTCCATGCATTTAATGATGACTTCCTCTTCTCATTCTTCTCAAATCCATCATGAAGATCCGTCGAGTCCTTATTTTCTCCATTATGGAGAAAATTCTGGAGTTATGCTAGTAACAGATCGATTAAATGGAGATAGCTATCATTCTTGGGCAAGATCGATGTCTAAGGCTCTTAGTGCGAAGAATAAGATGGGTTTCATCAACAGAATCCTCAAGAAACCCTCTAATGAAGGAGATCCTATTTATTAGGCATGGATTCGATGTAATGATATGATCGTGTCATGGATTATCAATTATGTTGCCAAGAACATTGGTTCTAGTATTTTGTACATTGATGTGTAGCAGCTGATATGTGGAGAGATCTCAAAAAATGATTTTCACAAGGAAATCGACCTAGAATTTTTCAACTAAGGAAATTAATCAACTCTCTAAAGCAGCAATAGAAATCAGTTAGTGATTACTATACAGAGTTGAAATTGTATTGGGATGAATTGGCTAATTTTAAGAGAAATCCACCATTATGTTCTAATGAAATCTTAAAATTTATTGAAGAATCACAACAAGATAAATATGTGAAGCAGTTTCTAATGGGTTTGAGTGACTCTTTCAATAGTTTAAGAAGTCAAATTCTGTTAATTGAACCTTTTCCCTCCATTAACAAGGTTATTGCACTTGTGCTTCAAGAAGCAAAACAAAGAGAGATGCTTATTGATTCTGCACCTAATCTTGAATCGATTGTAGCATTACTGACAAAACAAACACCAAATATTGAGTCAATTGTTGCATTGATGTCTAAATTTGAAAAACTTGGCAACTCATCTTTCAAGCAATTTGGCTTCCGCAAAGATCATCCTGTATGCAGCCATTGTGGACACACAGGGCGTACCTCTAACAAACGCTACAAAACCCATGGTTTTCCACCTGGATTCAAGTCTAAAAGAGCAACAACTCATTCAGCAAATCAAACATATTCTTCTACTGCAAGTCAAGAAAGAAATGAAGTTCCACAGTTGACATTTACTTAAGAGAAGTGTCAACAACTGCTTGCAATTCTTAAACCTTCTAATGGCACTCCTCCCTCTGGAAAGCAGATCATTTCTTCTCCCAGTGAATCAAATTCCACATCCCTTTCAGCTTGTATTCTTCCAACTCCACTATCTTCTTCTTGTGAGATTTTCTCAGGAAAATCCATATCTTCAGTACCTACAATTTCTTTAAACCATACACCTTGGATAATCGACACAGGAGCAACAGACCACATGGTCAATTCAATTCAATTCTTTTCTTCAATTATCTCTGAAATTAAATCTTCAATAAAATTACCAAATGGTAATCTTGTTGAAGTAACTCATGTTGGCACATTTCTTTCTGAGAAATTGGTCTTAAACAATGTCCTTTGTGTTTCATCTTTCTTATTTAATCTTATATAAGCTAGCAAGTTAACCCATGATTCTTTTTGTTGCCTCATTTTCATTTCTAACATTTGTTTTCTTAAGGACCTATCTACATGGACATCGATTGGAATGGGTGAGGAAAGAGTTGGCCTATATCATTTCTTGCAACAACCTTTGGTTGGTTCCTCTATTGCTTCCTTGGTTCATCAATATTTTGATTTGTGGCAGTATAAACTAGGTCACATTTCTTATTCTAGATTGAAATTTCTTAATAAATTTGTATAAAATATATACATGGCAGATTCCTTTCCTTGTACAATTTGCCCATTGGCTAAACAAAAATGCTTGCCCTTTCCACCTAGTGATAATGTCTCCACATTTCCTTTTGCTCTTATCCATTGTGGCATATGGGGTCTATTTTCTGTTTCTGCACCTGATGGCTCTAAATATTTCCTAACCATTATAGGTGGCTATTCAAAATTTACTTGGGTTTATCTCATGCAAAACAAATCTCAAACCAAGACCTATTTGCAATCATTCTTTAGTCTAGTGGAAACATAATTTCAAACTTAGATTAAACAGATCAGAACAGACAATGGAGTTGAATTTCATTTGCCTGAATATTTCTCCATCAAGGGTGTAATTCATTAAAGTTGTGTGGAAAAACCTCAACAAAATAGTACGGTTGAGAGAAAACACCAACATCTTTTAAACATTGCTCGCTCCTTGTGTTTTCAAGCTTGTTTACCATTAGAATTTTGGAGTGATTGTGTCCTAACTGCAACCCACTTGATTAACGTCCTAACTCCAACTCCCTTGCCGTCAAACAAGTCACCTTATGAAGTTTTACATTCCACTCCTCCTTCATATACACATTTTAGAGTGTTTGGTTGTCTTTGTTTTGCATCCACCCTAACCAGAAATTGAACCAAATTTGATCATAGTGCCATAAAGCGCATCTTTATTGGATATCCATTTGCCATCAAAGGATACAAACTGTTTGATCTTGAGACTCATACTATTTTAATCTCTCGGGATGTTGTTTTTCATGAAACACTTTTTCCTTTTTCTTCCCCTACTTCTCATCCTTCATTTCCACAACAATTTTCATTTGCTCTACCCAAAATTGTCCCAGATATTGCTGATCCCATTTACTAAAATTCTTCTTCCTCTACTTCAGACATTACTGATTCTTCCTTCCATAATTCCTCTTCTTCAAATACAAATCCTTCATCTCCTCATACCACTTCTCTTTCCATTAGACAATCAACAAGACCACGGAAACAACCAAGTTACTTGCAAGAATATCATTGTCAGTTGGCTGCTTCTCACCCATTACAATATGTTTTCTTGACATATATTTCCTCAGGTACAAAATTTCCTCTTTCTAGTTTCCTTTCTGATCATAAACTCTCTCCCTCTCATAAACACTTTGCCTTAATTATTTATTCACACACAGAATGTACATCTTTTCCCCAAGCCTCCCATATACTTAAATGGCAAACAAAAATGAATGTTGAAATCAAGGCTCTTGAGAATAATGAAACTTGGACAATTACTTCTTTACTTGTAGGGAAGAAATCTATAGGCTACAAATGAGTTTATAGAATTAAATACAAGGCTGATGGTAGCATAGAAAGATACAAGGCAAGGTTGGTTGCCGAAGGATATACTCAAGTTGAAGGTTTAGACTTTTAATTTTTTTTTTCCAGTTACTAAACTGACTACAGTGAGAAGTTTGTTAACTTTAGCAACTATTAAAAATTGTCATTTATATCATTTAGATGTAAATAATGTTTTTTTTACATGTTGACCTCAATGAAGAGGTTTATATGGATATACCTCTTGGTTATGCAAAAGAGGGGGACCATCGTGTTTGCAAACTAAAAAAGTCTCTTTATGGCCTACGACAAGCGTCTAGATCGTGGTTTCACAAGTTATCTGTTGCAATACTTGATTATAGGTTTCATCAAGCACATTCGATCAGATCACTCTGTTTATCAAACATGATGCTTCTTCTTTTATTGCCTTGCTAGTTTATATTGATGATATAATCTGAGCAAGTAATTTAATAATCTTCAATCCATTACTAAGTTGAAAACATTGCAGCCAATATGAACTAACTATTGTGCCAACATGGCTATTTCTAATAAAGTATTATTCTCTAGAACTTGATCGAATGGTCAATATTGTTTCGCAAACAATAGTTCTTTTGGGAGAATGAAAAAATTATTCATTGGAATTCTTACGCGAATTTTAAAACTAAGAATGAGTGAGTGATAGATAGCTAGAGTGGGTTCTACGAGATTTATCATTGATATCCGGGCATGATATAATTTTACACAATTCAATCATCAAGAATTCTTAAACAACAACTACCGCATGCACTAGTACTCTAATATATAACAAGAAAGCTCCTAATTTGTGACCAGCTATTTCATGTGAAAGTGAATATTTTATATTAAAATGAGTTTATTTATGTCATAAATAGTGATTCTCGTCACAAATAATCCGTCACAAATGCTTATTTATCTTATAATTATATATATATATATATCTCTCAAACCCAAAATTATTATTAATATTATTTTTTGGGTGAACAAGAAATAAAAACTCTTAGAAAAGCAAACTATGCATGGTTCGCACACACCTGCCTGCAGATAGAAAATTAAAGGAAAAGTTGGTAATGGAAGATGTGGCCCGACGGTAAAGCCTAAACACATGGGCGTGTGATGAGAGCACCCAAAACTTAAAAACTCTTTACTGTACGTACGTCTCTGACAGATATTAATCACACATGCGTCCCGACTACTTCCTAGCTATAAATTACTCAAACCAATCAAACGTTACAATTAATTTTCATCGAACGTCTAACCTGCATGCAAGACTGCTGCTCGATCCCAACTATCGATCTCTAGAACTTAACAAACTTAACTAACTTCTTGAAGAAACAATAACCAATTATTGGGTCAAAGTCTTATTCAAGCTGCAGTAGTACTGAAAATCGTCAGAAGCCTTGCACCGAATCCTCCACTATTTTAAAGCTCATTAATGCATGATTAATGGAGGATCTTCATGAGGAGGTCGCCGGTCGACTCTTATATATCTAGCTTTTTTAATTCCATTATTTTCGGATAAACATATATATAAATAAAAAGTTCACTAAAGTTTGTGATCATGAAAAGTTGTTTCATACCATCACATGATAGGATAATGTTCATAATAATAATTAGTAACGTGCCCGTGGAAAGTGCCACGAATTGGATTCGTTGAGATTTCTTCGGTTGATTTGTCAACTTCATCACATGATGACCCGATCGACTTTGATGACTTCTCCCATCATGCATGTGCTTCTTTTTCTTCCATCGATCGAGTCTGTCAATGGCTTTATTTATCTGCAATATTGAAATTTAATACCAAAGCTCGTGCTCAGTCAATATTCTCAATTGTTATTGATAAATAGTTCACTATTATTAATTTATGATGATCTGAGATACTTTTAACATTTAAACGAAGAAGAATCCAAACGATAATCTGTTTCTGCAGTTTTGTTTTTCTTTTTTTCCCCTGGTTTATTATTATCATTTGCCCCTAATAATGGTAGCTCAATCATGTCCTTCCACTTGCACTTGAAGCAAAAGTCGAGGATTATAATGAGAGTACTTGAAAGCTCATGTGCTCTATCATGATAGGGTACATGTGCAAGCTGCAGGCCAAAACATGCCATTGGTGTACGTCTGTGGCTCTGTCCTTCCTATATGGAAAGATCCCACCCCCTCCCCCCAAAAAAAAAAATCCTGCAAGATGGGTCGAGGTACGTATACAATTAGCATACGCCGAACCGGTTGACCTACACATGAGAAAATGTTGTGGACTATTAATGCTTCTAAAGGGAAATGGACACATGCACAAGTACTATATATAAAACCAAGTGTTTTTAGGTCAAAAAGTTGAAGGGAAAAACAGTTTTTTTTTTTTTTTTGGGGGGGGTAAGTGGAAACAAATACAAATGGACAAAAGGAAAATGGAACATATATATTACAAGGATGGGACCCGGATTTATGTACTTTAGATAACGTTATTTGAACAAGTCATGATATTAGAAATTTCCAGCTTGTACGAAGTTTACATTTTCTGTTCGTGAGGATGAAACTTATGCGATAAGGAGCGGTGCAGTCAGGAAAAGGATTTGCCTCGTCATCGACAACGCATGCACCTTTGAGTTGTTTTCGTTTGAACGAGTACTGCCGTGCTTGACTTGTTTTGTTTGTTGGGAGAGGGGTAGAGCTCTCTAGCTCTTGATCTTTCTTTGTTGCATGTGTGTATATATATATATATGTTTATCCCCATACAATATACATACATATATATTATATCTAAACCTCCTTGGGGTAGAAAATATGCACGAGAGAGAGAGAGAGAGCATAAAAGGATGTGAAGTTTGGCCACGTAGTACTGCTTGCTAGGGCGTGAATAATGATATTGGACTTTCTAACCACCGTACCTAACCCTATCTCGTGATTATATGAATATTTTATTCAATTTTTAATGTTGTGGGGAGGCAGGCCATGTGGGTTTTGATACCTTCTTTCTATAACATAGATTCACCTTTGAATTGAGACGCACGAGGAGTGGAATCATCGTATAAATGTGAAGATCCAGCATAGAAATTAGTTAATAAATCCTTTTTTTTTTCTTTTAATATTTGAGGTTGAATTTTGCGGCCATTTGAAACAGTAATAACATATCACACTACAAGAAGAATTGATTTTTATAATCAATTTATTGTAATTAAAAGACTATTCTTAACCAATTTAATTGCGAATAATCTTTTCGTTACAATAAATTAATTACAAAAAATTTATTTTTCTTCTGATGTCATAGTCTACAGGTGCCATGTTTCAAGTGGATATATAACCAATGATTATGGAGTAGTGGAGAACTTACATTTGATTTAGTTTTCCTAACTGTATCTTAATGGTCAATAGTTTCTTCTTTTTCTACAACCGCCCCCCCCCGGAAAAGGACCTCGATCTACTCCGACCTTAAACTTTAATTTTAGGTAAAAAGTACGAGAAATAATGTTCTTTATTTTAGATTTTATTATTATTTTTCGTGTATATATATAAAAACAACTAATGTATGTATATATATATTATATACACTGGTTGCACAATTCCCTTTACACATTTATGATCTGCAGGTTTTGACTGCGTAATTCACGTGAGGCTAGAGAAATCAACATGTTTCCAAACAGAACATGATTTCTGCCTGATGTTTTTCAAGCAGCCTAGAAAGAAAAAGGTTGACAAGTTTATTGGCAGACAGTATGACCATTCTTTTCTAGAAACATGGAGGGCGGTTAATTAGTTCGCATTGCAACTCGATCATGAGAAAGTTTCGAAAGGAGAATTAAGGGAGAAAAGGTCATGAAGACATGCATGATGAAGGGAATTATTATTCCTGTACGTGGCGCCATATTTTCTTTTTAATTTGGATATATAAATAATATATAAAGAAATTGGATCTGAAAAGCCACGCATGTGAGTCATTATGATATGATCTGATCATGCGTTGCCTGGTCAAATGTGTAATCGGCCGACAGAACACGTGGCCATGATTCAGAATAACTGTTGTTTTGTTAATGTCATCTGGAGATGACTCGGCTATTTATGTATTCGTGTCGACTGTGACACGGAAAGAGAGAGAGATAGATAGAGAGAAGAGAGAAATTAAGTCATGAATGAGTCAATAAAGGCAATGCATGTGACTTTGAACAAAATGTCACCCACGTTAGTTATGGAAGGTTTTTTGGGTCAGTAGTGGCAGTTAATGAAAGCTTAGTCTGATCAAAAGCAGTAAATGTTTCAAACATCTTTTTTTTTTTTTTTTTTGTAATCTCTTCTGATTTTATGGTACTTCTTCCTTTCAAATGTTATCATTCATGTCATTGTGACGATCAATATTACAAAATTTAAGATAAAAATAATATTTTAATACTCAAATATATAAAAAAGAAAAATTAAAACAAGCGAAATTAAGATCCTCATTCTTCATTAAGGAACGTCAGTTTATAATTTTATTTGATAAAAAAGAAATTTATATTTAGACAATTTAATGATTTTATGATGGAGAGGGAACTCAAAGATGATGGTTTATTAAGTAACTATACAATAGAAATTTAGGTAACCTAATATATATTTTATCCATATTTTCTACCTCTCATTTCCATTAACAATGTCCAAGTAAATTCAAAAAACAAATAAGAAAAATAAATGAGACCCTTTACATAAAAATCAAGATTCCAACTTAATTCCAAGTAGTTTAAGTACTATTTAATAATTTAGACCATATCAACCTCAAAGATCTCCTTTTTATATAAATAAATATAGATAAATGATATCTATATATAAAGATAATTGAGTATAAAGATCTATTGTTGCCATGAATAAGTGAAGATATCTTATCCTTTCACTTTCTTAACAGGAGAGATCGATGATCATGATATATAGCCAACTCAAATAATTAGCTACCGCACATAGTTTATAGGATTAATATTCTTACACATTGTGATCTATGGACAAAGAAAAGTTGTTTCTCTTTACAACGTACAGCAGAATCTCCTCCCCCAGAAAGAATTTTCTAAACGAATCCCTATTGAAATTAATAAAACAAAATAAAGAAGTAGAGAGGTACGGTGGTCCAAATTCATTTAAATAAAATGCATGTGAATGGATTCTTGATTTATTGGAAGATCTTTATATGCTTTCTTATTCGTCTTAAACGAACAAAACAAGAAACCCTTTTTGTACAACATATTAGGAGGTAGCATGCAGCATTAAACACCAAATCTATATATATATTTATTACTTTCTTACAAAAATTATATGTGAAGTCATTTTTGTGTATTCTTTACGTATTTTACTGATGTGATTGGCTGTCTCATATTTTTTTAATATAAAATAATTACTTTAACCATTTACATCAGAGGATTGCGCAATGAATACGCAAAATAAAATATTACAACCCTTTTATATAGCAATGCAGGCATTATTTTCCAGCTCAGGAGTCACAACATGACCCATCGCCTGCATTGGAAAAAAATAAAAAAATAAATAAAAACTTGCGCTTTATCATTTATGTAGATCTTAGAATTTGAGCACAAACTCTAGAAAATCATGTTAATCCTTATAGGAGATATGAGGGTCAAAACCAAAATTGATTAAAAAAAAGGACTAGAGGATATGAGGGCCCAATTTCTCCATTGGATTTGGTTCCTTACTTCAAGCAAGTCCATAGCATCAGGCTATTGCTCCAGCGGCCCAACCCACCTATACAAAACAAAACAAAATATCAAAAAAAATTTAAGGGGTTTTTAAAAAAAAATAATATTTACGGTCATAGAGTGCATAAACACTACACACTTATTTTAAAAATAAATGAGTAAATATAATATAAGATTCACATGAAAATATTAATTTTTTAATAATAAATTCATTTTTTTCAAAATAAATATACAGTGCTTATACAACCTATAACTATATCTAGAATTACTCATATGCAACAATTAGTATTGAAACCAAATATGAGCGAGTACGCGTTCAACAACTTTAACTAGTGATTTTCAATGCTGGATTATGAATCAATAAAATAAATCATTATGTTAATTGGGTATAAATATAACAAGTCCACGCAGAGCCCATTGATTTTGGAAGTTTTTTTAAACTAAAAATTTTTATTTTATCTCATTTTATTATTATAATTTTTTTAAATTTTTACATAAAATATAATAAATAATTAAACTTTTTCAAATTTCAAAACAATAATAATATTAAAAAAATAATATTTTATTGAACTTTCAACTTTTATCTCAAACTAAAAAATTTTATCTCAATATCCAAACATGTTAGGTTTGGCCATCAAGACAAAATACAAAATTCTTATTTCATCTCATCATTACAATTTTTTCAAATTTTCACATAAAATATAATAAATAATTTCAATTTTTAATTTTACTTTTTTAAACTTTAAAATAATATTAATAATATTAAAAAATAATATTTTAAACTTTCATATAAAATAAAAAAATTTCATCTCATTCTCATCTCCACAATAATAGAAGAAATGTGAGATCAAATACAAGTGGTCTGACATGTTGATTGTAATAAGGCAAAAAACTGTCTGACAACACAAGACTCAAAGGAGAAAACAAACCAAAGTAGGGATTAAAGTCTGACAAGGACAAGATATAAAGCGGAAGAGACGGTTGGACAGAAGATGAAAGGAATGACAAGCAAATGGGACTTTAGAGCCCTGGCATTTCAGAAGCCAATGCATCTTCAAAATTTGATGAATTTGGATGAAATTCACTTGCATTGGATTCGGCAAAGGGTTCCATCTCAAGTTTTGAGCTACAATATTTCTTTCTCTTCCTTCAAATTTGAAGGACTACTTTTACACCTTCATCCGCATATTTTATTGTAGTTTTAATATGCAACGGCTTTATTTTATTTCATTTCTCTCTCTCCTTTCTCTCCCCCTTTCTCTCTTTCTTTCGTTTTTGATCGAGCACCGATTCTTCATCTCTTCTTCTCCTTCACGCAAAATCAGATCAAACCTACGGTTTCTCTCCTAAAAGCAGGTGTGCGCGATCTTCTTCTCCTTTTCCTCCCCCGTTTTTTGCTCTCCCCCTTTCTCTATTTCTCTCTGTAATGGTAGTTCCATACCAATTCTTCATCTCCTATTTTCTTCACGTAGAAGTAGAGTGACGCTCCATACTGGGTTGCTTCCTTCAGCACTTGGCGTGGCCTTCTACTCCTTCAGGTTCGTCTCCTCTCCAAATCTCCTGCAACCCTAGTTTGATGAATCTGTTATGCAACTGGTCAACCCCGATGGGGCTTGTGTTTTATGAATCTCTCGGTGAAGCATTTTGACTTGAGGGTTTTGTGTTTAATTACGACGACCCATTTTGCCTTGTTTTAATTTTTTGTTGGCTGATTTTCTCAGGCGCACTCAATTTCAAGCAATCACCATTACCGGGTATTGTGTTTTGCATTTATGCAATATATTTTGGTTTTTGTATATTTCTAGATTTGCATCCCCATTGTGTTTCTGATTTGTATGAATTTATTGTTGGTATATTTGACGATTTGCATCCTTAGTGTATTTGATTGAGCAAACTGTAATGATCACGCAGACTGTGAATACGAGATTGTAATGTATTGGTGAGATTAGATTAGATGTCTCTAAACACATGGTGGTTCATATTACATGCCCTGTTTTAGCACCTACACCATCAATTATATCTGGTTCATTATCCTGCAATAGATTAAATAGTAAGAAATTGCAGCAGTCACAGCAACTAATAAATTAATCTCAAGACTATTTTATAGGTTGCAGAAAAGAACCAATAAATTCTCTAATGGTGTGAAGTGGCATTGCGAACATCAAACTTTTTTCATTACCAGTTTGCCAGCATGTTGCTACTTGCAGCATATTTTTAAAAGGAATAAAAGCAAATTGTATGATTACAAGAATTGACAAGTAACTTTAAACACCAATTTTCTTTGGTTTTCAGGGAATGTTTTTAGTTTATCTTGGGAATTTTGTCTGAGGCTTGAGAACTCAGGGCGTTTGTTTTTTGGGTATTCCTTCGCCATAAGTGAATGTTTTTTAATAAACGTGGGAAGGGGTCACTGGACATGTGACCTCGGCTCTTTAAAAAAAAAAAAAAACTTTAAACACCAAAATATAAATGACTCTTCATAGAAGCTTACTCTGTACTCATCATATTCATGTGATGATCTTGGTTGTGTGCTAAACTGAGTTCCTTTATGGATGACTTCCAATGCATATTGATGATCTTGTTGAGTTCCTTTATGTGTTATGATCTTGCTAATAACACTCATTATATTTTAATTGTTTATTGAGAGTTAATTATAGGTGCCAGAAATCTTAATATTCGTTTTATGAGACTGTTGCAACACTGAAAGTGATAATTGCAACGGGAATTTTCAGTTGTTGGCTCATTGTTGAATGGAAAAGATGAGTTATGTTATGTATACATATCGTAGATGAAGAAATTCAAGAGTGAATATGAAATTACAAACCTTGTTTGTTGTCTAGAGATGGCCATTTTTTTGTTTGTTGACCTGAAAAAAAAATACTAAAAACATATCCCATTTGATTTTCGTGTGTGAAGATATGTGTGTAAATATGTGTAGAGATATGTGTGAATTCATATGTGAAGATATGTAAAGACACTGTGCAAGAGGAGAAAAAAAGGCCTTGGTAGAGTAAGCAGTCTGTAGGTTTTATATGTTTTATCTTTTTGTTTCTTCTGTTTTTAATTTCTTTGTTTGGATGTCTGGTTCGACATTTTTTCAAGGATTAAAAGAGTTATTGTCATTAAATATTTTTGTTGTTTTTATTTGGTACATTTCTTGCCATGTACTCTTGCACTTGGTGGCACAAACTAAAGTCATTACAAATGAAAAGGCTATGAGAAACAATTGCTCAACTTCAAAGACCCGCAGAATTTAAAGCTTGCAGAGGGTTTGGCTCAAATATGTTTTGATATGCATTTGTAGATATCACAAGCTTTTGTAAACTAGATTAGTAATTCAAGGAGGCATTTGTACATGCTTATTTTCTTAGCTAGGCCTTAAAATCCTTGTTGAGATTTGATTACACTTGCAATTTTATTGGAAGTAATATTATAGAGTAATTTGGTGGTTCAGCCACATGCATCTGTTTGTATATTAGTATTATGGCATTCTGATGGATGTGGTTAAGATACATCTATTAATATTAGTATGAAGTGTTAATATTAGAAGAAGGGTTGGCAAAATGTATTTGTTGGATAATTAAAAATAATAATTTAAGTATCAAATTAAATAATTAATTAACATATGGTTAGTGTAATTGTAAAATATGAAAAAAAATTATAAATATTATTATTAAAAAAATCATATTATATTATTATTTTGATAAATCAAATAGCTAATCCAATGTGGGGATATAGCTAGGGAGGTTTTAGACTTAAGGAAAACAGGTACTTTTCATCAAAATTTGAAAATGAATTTGATGAGTCAAATGCTAGTGCTCTTAGTACTTCAATCCACAAAGGACCTGGGCATCATCTTCATATCACCTCCCTTCCTCCATTTTAACCATTATAAAAGAGAACAAAGTGAGATTATGAAAGTTCGTATAGATATCATACATGGTAGATTTCACTCTCATACATGATAACATACTTAGTGCTAAATCAAGTAAATTTGTGTTTTTTTTTTTCGTTTTCTACATTTATTCATTATTCACGTCATGGATGAGCACTCCAAGCACTTCACCTCGTCCGTCAAACACCATTGTGGATCATTCGATCATATTGAATCTCATGATGGTATGGTACTTTAATGAAGGAAAAAATTTATTTTTTTAATATCAAGAGAGGATCACTCCACTAGAGCATTTCATTTTTTTTTAATGGGAAATAGACTTCAATTCATTCATGAATGAAGTTACAACTATGATTGATAAATATAGAGAAAAGGCTTCGGTTTCAAGTCAAACTACTCATCTGTTTGGGGTTTCCCC
Organism: Carya cathayensis; assembly: GCA_011037825.1. Taxonomy (NCBI): domain Eukaryota; kingdom Viridiplantae; phylum Streptophyta; class Magnoliopsida; order Fagales; family Juglandaceae; genus Carya; species Carya cathayensis. The sequence goes on along the minus strand of QGSO01000216.1, from coordinate 298,369 downwards.
GCATACAAATTTCTTTGTGACATATATTATCTTAACTTTAAATAAACTCACAAATGACAAGACTTTCTGAGATGCGAGACTTTGTTAACAATAGAGGTATTCATCTCGACTTGTCTGAGAAAGCACATCCAGCCCCCACCCTCCAAAGGAGGAGAGGGAGAAATCCCTCCTCGTCCAATGGAGGAAAGGGAGAAACCCTCCTCCTCCAATGAAGGAGAGGGACAAGTCTGCTATGAATAATAAGTTCAATAACCCATTTATATTTATTTTTACCTGACTATAACATAAAAACAACATAAAACATTAAAACATTAAAATATTAAAAATACTCATAAATGGCCCTCCAACTGGCTATCAGTCATGATGGACTTTTGTCTAGCCCACATCGCACTTTCTGCTCACCTTTTGCTCATCAGGTTCTGTGTGTGCCTGACAGACACCCATGCCAAACACTTCTGCTCACCTTTTGCAGCAAGCATGCGTGGGTGGTTTGCAACCCAGCCAACGTACAGAACACCCACATTCTTCTACTCCTCTACGTCTGCTGCAGCCCAGTCCGTTCCATCATCGAAGTGGCAATCCTCCTCCACATCTCACGGCGTGACTCCACATCACGACTTGACACCAACCCTAACAGTAAACCACGAGTCACCATCACCTTCCACGACTGCATCATCTGTCAAGCTCGTGGCTAGTGACAACAACATTCTTAGATGTTAGAGCCAACCCCCGTGGTTGCCCCACCATGAGCTAGCCTGAAGTAGCCTGTACCCCAGCTCAATGATCTCTTCAGTTTTCCTTGCTGAAAACAGAGCTCTCTGTCCATCTCAACTCTGAAGTTTGGCTTCGAAGATGACTTCGCAGAAGGCCGAGTCTGAGCTCTAGTGCTTTCCTCTACCAACGGACTGCATCGCTTACTTCTTTGAGCACTTTATCCCCGTGAGATTGCCCAGGGCTCGCGACGGTTAGTGATGCACAAACGATTGCTCAAGACAAACCCATATCCATGCATGTCCGCAGAGTGCTTCCATGAATCACCATAGAAGCCTAAGTGGGCCACAAAACTAGTGAAGCTGAGGCTTATGCTACCATATCTTTACCCGCCGCGGATGCCATATTATCGAGCACCAAAACAAGACAAACAAAATAAAAGGAGCAGGGCTCCCCCTCCCTTTTGGGGATTTGCTATTTGGAAACTCTAGAGAGAGTGAGAGCTTCTCTCTCTAAAATAAACTCTAATTGAAAATTTCTATCCTTTAATTTGCTTTTCAATAGTTCCACTAAGCATTTCATAAAGGTTGTTTCAAGAAAGATATGACATTACAAAAGATATATGATAGTTTTGACACTTGTAATGCTGAATTGATGAATGTTTGAAATCTAACAGGTTGAGCAATGTTAAAATTCATCCTAAACACTGGTAAGCTCCAACTTTTGTGGTAATAGGTATCTCTACTACCCAAGAATAATATATCCCATCTCCACAACCTTAACTTATTTATTTAGATGACTCTGATAACCAAAGGTCAAACAGAAGAAGCA